>CM048823.1:2735718-2939955 GCA_026586065.1 Dioscorea zingiberensis | reverse complement strand
GATATTCCATCAAAAAGGCCTATTTTGATTTTACATGCAACCAGGGTGAAGTTTTATGGGTTTTTTGATAGAAAAAAATATTGTTTGCGACCATAACGTTATAATCCATGTACTTTTGTGATCATTGGTGTAATTTACCCATATTTTGTGAGGTTTCTTTTTATTACATGGCTTGTAATTTTTATAGAAGACTCTTTAATACCACAATTACCTATATCTAACAATATTTATATTTACATGATATTTAAAAATTATAGTTAATCTTCTACTAGGTTTTTGGTTATTGGGATATGAAAGTGTTACCAATTTTTAACCATGTTCAACATAGTAATTTTTTTTTTTTTTGACAAAGGCGACAAGCACCCCACAAGGAAAGTCAGGGATGGGCACAAGTGTGGAGCCCATCTCAACATACGTGAGCTCTCACCTGTGTGAGTAGGGGTTTGAACTCGATTCGTTCGAGAGAACACACCCTACACAGGAAACCGATACTTATAGGCCAAGAGGCCGTTGGTAACATTGTAAAATGTTTTGATCAATTTCTACATTTTAACCATTTACTTTTATGTTTTCCAAGAAAAAAACATGCTAATTACTCTTTCTACGTTTAGTGTTGAATACTTATCATAAAACAAACAATGTTGAGCATGTAGGGCTTTATGCTTATTCTACTTAGATTCCATAATAATAAAAAAATGTTTTTGTTAGCCATATTAGTATATTATCCTAATCAAAGTCTCATACTTCTCTAACATAAAAATAGTTTATATTTTCTATTCTTAATGAGTTACTCTTGGTTCTCTATAGTTTTAATAACATATATAGTGTTAACTTGTTATTAAAACCGATCATAGAGATAAATTAATAATGTTACATATACATAGACAGGTACCTAGCTACCTAACAAATGAACAAATATCACATGCAATATGAAGTGGATCAAGGTGAGCTAGTGGACTAGTGAGACGGTGATCATAAGTGATAAGATTAGTGTACTAGGTCCAATTTTGACCTTCATGAGCACCACACAATGTGAAACACTAGACACAATGTCCCTGTACCACTTCACATCTTCACGCGCGAGTGACCTCCACTTACCAACAAAACTCTCATTTGTCTTCCTTTCACAATCTTGTCCACATTCTTGTTTGCTAAAGGAGATTGTGAACCAAAACTCTTGGGTCATATTGATACTCAAGTCCCCACTAAAGATTTCGCTTCGTTGTGGTTATGAGTTCAAATTGTAGGTGAGGGCACTTTCTGAGTGCATAAATAGTGGTAATGAATGGGACCTTTTTGCCCTCTATGCACATACCCCACCTTTCACTGTTTCATGATGAGGGGTTATGCAATACGCTTGGCTTTGACTTAAGAAATAAATTACCGACTAATCGGCCATTCAACAAAAAAGGGAGATATCGTGAACCATATATGTTAATAATAGAGAGAAAAAAAACTGGTGAGTGTTATAAAGTTCTCACTGCACAAGTGTCCCTATAAAATCGCACTCACTTGAGTTTATAAAAATTTTAAAAATTTATTTTTTGGTTTTTATTTTTCTAATTGGATGTTTATTTCATCAAAAATGTCTATAAATGAAAAAATGGGTGAAAGTCCCACTTTTTTAAAGATGTTGGAAGTTAGGTAAAGTTGCACTCTTTCTCATGAAATGAGAGACGGAAGTGGTTTTTATATACCAAAAATCCACTTTGCTCATTTTAGTGATAAAAAAAAATTCAAAATAAACTTAAATTATTTTGTTTGTTTTGTTATAAACTAAAATAAATCCACTTTGCATGTTTCATAACAAACAAATAATTGAGGTGGAGGAAATTCGGTACACTTTGCTGAATTCCGCATGACTTTTAATGAAATGAATGCCTAGAGATGTCATATTTTGTTTGTTATGTTATACTTTGTTTATTCATGATATGAAAAAGACGTGATAAAGCCATTACTGCCATTATTCACCTTTGCATTGGGTCTTGACTCTCGTTGTCACCTTTATAGTGAAGTGAATATATATATATATATATATATATATATGAGTTTTATCGATCATTAATATTGTTTTTTAAACATTAAAAGTATTTTAATTAAAAATGATAGTGGAAAAGAGTGATGGTGTATATGAATTTAGAATTTTATTGATCTATTTAAATCGGATAAGCACATGGCCTCTAAGCTAGATATACACGTGGAAGAATCTGAGATACAAATCCATGTGATGCCAATCCCTAGACCTCAAACCCCAACTAGGTAATATAGTTGGCAGCGCCAATCAAATGGGGGGGAATGGCTAAGCGATTCGAGACAGGCAGTTAGGCACTGACGGTGAGATCGGAGATTGGAAAATGACTCCACAAACAGGAATAAAAGAGGAAGAACACCATGAAGGTACGTTATTCTGAGAACCAGAACCCATTTCCTCTGATATTTGGGTGTCGGAGCCATCCCCGGGCGACAGGCTCACCTACGTTCATTTTTCCTCCGCAGGTTGCGCTCATCTTCTTCGGTGGTTATCAAGGTCCCAACATAACAAACAAATTCAACCATTGATTGAGAGATCGGGGTTGATCCCAATAAAGAACTGGTTTCAACATCAATATATATATATATATACAATGGTGATAGGATCAGGCCGGCCGTAAGTGCGGCCACCTGATCCTATCACTATTTTAATATATCAATTATATATAAAATATATATATATTATATTTATTTATAATGTATTTATATTAGGGGTGAAATCGGTTCGGTTTGGGTCGGTTTGGACGAATTTCCAAACCAAACCGTTATTTTTCGGTTTGAAAAAAATCAAACCAAACCTGACCGAACAATTTGAAAAATGAAACCAAACCAAACTGGTTCGGTTTGCGGTTCGGTTCGGTTTGACCGCGGTTTGAAAGATAAAATAATTGCATGTCTATTCACTCATCATATCTCTCACACATTTCTCACACCGGCGCTCTGTTTGGGCTAAAAAAAATTTTGGGGGCGTTATTTGGTATTCCAAACAACGTGGTGAGCCACTTTACCCGAATTCCACCTTTCAAGGTGATGTAATAGAGACATATAGCTTAGACGCGCTCCGAGCCATCCGGTGCATTCTCCGTTGTGGTTGAAATTATGTATGGGAGACTTATTTGGCATGCCAAACAATTTTGGTTAGCCACTTTTTCTGAATTCCAGAGTGTCCTAGCCTCACTCAAATTTTTATTAAAGATAAAGATCAATCATAAACTTTTTATAATTATATCTATGAGATGAATCTTGATCCAATTCAAATTCAAATATAAAATCTTAATCAAATTATGATTATCTCCTTTTATCTCATACTAATCCCTACAAGGTTAATCCAAGTTGGATAATATAAGACCATGTTGGTTCAATCACAGTAAAAGGAAGAATATACGGTTCGGTTCGGTTCAAACCGCGATTCAGAAATTGCAAACCGAACCGAACCGAATATTAATCGATTTCAAACCAAACCAAACCAACTTTTTTTCGGTTTCAACGGTTTGAAAAACAACGGTTTCAACGGATTGGTTTGGAGAGGTTTAGGCGGTTTGGCGGTTTGGAGTTTCAGCCCTAATTTATATATAGATTTATCTATATATTTTAGATAATATATAGATGTATATATAAATTATAGATATATGTATATATCTACATCTATTTTGATGATAAGATAATTTAAAAATTATATATGTATATCTATATATTATCTAAAATATATAGATAAATCTATATATATAAATACATTATAAAAAATATAATATATATTTTATATATATTTAATATATAAAAGTAGTGTTAGGATCATGCGGCCGCACTTGAGGCAGGCCTGATCCTAACACTGAAATATATATATGTATATATATATATATATATATATATATATATATATATATATATATATAGCATGACTTGTATAAGGTTAGTAGGGATTCTTGTTATTCATTTTAAAGATTCATGCCGTTTTGAGAGACTTTGGAAAATATTTTTTTAAATCCAATGATATGGATGGAAAGAGCATTCGTGAAAAATAAAAATTTAAGCGTGTCAATTTTCATTCAATTTGAGAAATTGTAGGGTATTCATTTTAACGGCTGAAAATTTATAGAATTCCTATCGGTTCAAAATTTCACCCTTATGAAGATCTAACAAGTTCCCAAATTGTATGAAAATTGACATGCTAACTGATTTTTCGATGTTATTTTCATCCATACGGTTGGATTTCCTTAAAACATTGTGCAAATCGGTTAAAATGTAAGAATCGCGACTGCGATGTAAAATAAGCAGTACCGCATAATAACACTCGACTATATATATATATTGATACATTCTTTTGTAAATAATAATTTGTATATTTTTTTTAATAGAATGAAATATCCAATCATCAGGATATAGGTATTTTGGCCAATGAGCTCTCACCCACACTTGCGATATCTAAACCGTTGAAATTCCATCGGAGAGCTTAGATCTGACGGTTGAGGATCGCCACGAGCCGCACAAGTCCGTGAAAGACGATGGCGCCAATCAGTCAACGAACACTCTGACCACTATCTTCTTTCCACGTGTCCAATCACCCGTTGCATGTGCCACGTGGCAATCGAAAAACTTCCTCGATAAAAGGAGAAGACTTTGTCTTAAAAAATTTATAATTCTTATTTTTCTTCGTTTTTTTTTTTTTAATTTTTTGATTTCGATAAGATTAGAAAAGAAGGACGGATGAGATCAGGTAGGTGAATCTCATTGCTTGTTATGCTTTCGTTGTGTTATTGTTAATAATTTGTAGTGAATTTTTCGGATTTGAATGTGTGATTTGCTTCAGATCAAACTAGGGTTTGCTTAGATCCATCAATGCTTCATGTTTGCAGAGAAAAGTTGGAATTTCCGGAGAAATTTGATGCATTTGATTCAATGGTTGCATAAATGTTGAATTTTGATGGCCTGTTTCAACTTTCAAGGTCGTGGGTATTGTTATGAATGTATGAAATCAATTGGTGGGAGAGCCTGAATTTCATATTGTTGTGGATGTTGATTGTTTGATATGCATGATTGGGGTTGGAGAGGAGTTTTGTGGGAGGGTGGCCGTTGAAGAAGGATTAGGTTGAGAATTAGGTTATTGTTTGGAAGAAGGGGCTAATGATTTGGAAGAGAAGATGGCAGCTGGGGCTGATTTTTCACCTACTTTCACAATGCTAGACGGTGCATATAGAAGCAAGGAGAATGTGTCTTCCATCAATGGCGAGGATCCCAGCACAGTCGAAACCTTGAAAGATATGAAGGTCAGAAAGCCCCCTCGACAACTTCCTGTTATCCGGCATTGCGTGAGCACTACCTGGCTGTCTTGTTCACCGAATTTAGTATGTTTGTTTTACTAATGGTTGTATGCCATGTAGAACTTTGGTTATTATGTTAACTTCTAAGTCAAGCATTCACTCTTTGTAGGAATTTGGTCTTTGGTACCCCCCTGGCTTGCCAACTCTTTCAGGAGAGGAGACAAAGTTCTTGCACATGTTTCGATCGGGAAGCTGCTCTGAGATTGGTCCAAAACAGCGCATGGAAGATGAACACATTCGGATAGATAACCTTGTTGACCATCTTGGAACAGCTGTGAATTTCCCTTCACCGTGTGCTTTCTATGGGGTATGCTGATCATCTACCTCTGACCTAATTGGGTTTTAATTTTGTGCATCATTTTCATAAGGGATTTATCCTTGATATCTATTTGAGTCACTGCTGAACCATTGCATTTTGTGATAGTGCAATGTGATTTATTGGAAACGCAACTCTTCTAAGGTTTTAGCTAAAGGAACTTTGTCATCTAGAAATTTTGTGGATACACCTGCTCGGAGCTAAGAGACTCTTATTAATGATGCTTAAGCAAGGTTTTAAAAGGCGAAATCGGGTACCGAGGCGTTTTGCTTTAGCCTCTCGAGGCATAAGCCTTGAGGCGAGACCAGGCGTAAGCCTCAACTAAAAAATAAAATAAATTAAAAAATAATAATAATATATTAGAATGTCAATAACTCAAGTACATTAAATAAAAACACTCATAATAAAGTTCATAAAAAAAATAAAATATAGTAAGAAAACAAAATCGTCACTCAAATACATTAAATAAAAACACCCATAATATGCATACTGTAAGAAAAATTACAATCACATGTAAAGAAGCTTGACACCTTCCGCGAAGTGTCACATAACTATATGTTAATATAAGTAGGATTTCCATGAAGTGAAGGATCTTAACTTGATTTTCACGTATGTCAGCCTCGTTCTATTCGGATTTTTTATTTCATTATATTTATTAATATAATTACATCCGATTAGAAATGATCACATCCGACAAAAGTTGCATGTTGCACCAATTGAAGATAAAATATGAGAAGGGCGTTTAAGATGGTTTGGACACGCAGTTCTGGCAACCCCCTGCCCAACAAAATGTTATAGTTTAGTTGTAGAGCAGAGTAGAAAATTTCAGGACACGTGAGAGAGGGTGGTTCTGGGCGACCTACGTATGTTAGATATTGAAATGGGATCTGCGTTTGAAATGTATACATGGAGACAAAGAATTCATATAGCCGACCCGCCAAGTATAGGATTACCGATGTTCTGCTAAAAAGTTTTCCTTCATTAGCTTAGCTCTGTTTGTAGGGATACTGTTTTGCTTCTAACATCTCAATCTCTCATAGAATTATTTGTTGTTATTATTATTTATTTATGTATTTTTATTTTTCATTTTATTTCACTGTATTTCAGTTTATTTCATTGTATTTCTGTTTATTTCATTCTATTTTATTTTATTTTTATTTCATATTGAAGAGCGACATGACAACATAGAATCCATATAGCCGACCCCATCTAGTATGGGATTAAGGCTTAGTTGTTGTTGTTGTTGTATTAATATAATTACATGACATAAAAAATATTTTTATTTATTTATTTATTTGTTTTTAAGAAGGCATGGTACAAGGTCTAAGAACCTAGATTGACATTAGTGTTGATAATACATCTGTAATCCCACTACCGTGGTGACATCAACACCTTCATCATCGTCGGCCTTGGCTCCAAACCTCTCCACATCTTCAAAAAAAGATTCCAAAGCAGGCTTAAGCCTCAAGGGCTTTGAGGCGTAGCCTGCGAGGCTTAAGTTCACTCAACCGAGGCTTAAGCCTCGGTCCCCCCATTATGAGGCGCAAGCCTCTAAGGCGTTTTTTGAGAGCCTCTAAGCCTCAGAGCCTCAGAGGCGTAAGCCTCGAAGGTTTTTGAAAACCATGTGCTTAAGTTTTAGAGTTAATGTGTGTTAATCATGCTGATTACTTGGTGGAACATTCTTTAATGCGTGGCAGGTATTTGATGGTCATGGTGGTATTGATGCGGCATCTTTTGTGCGAAAGAACATTCTCAAATTCATAATTGAGGACACACATTTTCCTGTTTCTGTGGAGAAGGCCATAAGGAGTGCATTTGTGAAAATTGATCATGCATTTGCTGATGCCTGTCACTTGGACCACTCTTCTGGCACCACCGCACTCACTACTCTTATATTTGGAAGGTTAGGACTCAATCCCTGCATCTAACTTTGCTTTCCTGTGGTTCTCTGGCTTTTAGATATTTTCTGGTCTGATTGACCTGTCACTAGACTTCATTAAGTTTTATGAAGAAATTTGATTTAATGCTACTTTTGCTACTTTTGGTAACTATGAAAACATCTATTCTTGTAAGGACACAATTTTGCATTTATAGGATAATGTATTGGATGTCCTGGAGATGCACTTGAACGCCCTTGCTAATTTGAGAAATCAATCACTCCTCTATTTGTGAAGTAGAGAATGTTATTCAGTATTGTATTTAAACTCTTGCCTCTTAGGCCACTCATGTGGTTTTTCAATGCTGATCTTGTGTGGAAAGTAATGTGGAATGCCTATTAATTATATTGTTATTTATTGATTGCTAATATGGTTTTAATACATTGAATCTTGATAATGTTCTATATCGCAAAGTCTGGCATACTTGATTGAATTTGATTGCTTTTCTCTTCTCTTGAACCATTGTTCAAATTCTCATTGTAGCATTAGGCATTTCCATTGGAAGTGTTGCCACATAAGTAGTGCTAGTGTCATCTTTGATCAATATCGATGTTTCTTTTCTCAGAATGTTAATCCATGGTTATGGTTGCTTTGAACACCCTGCCTGATCCACCATGCAGGAGTATGCTCATTGCCAATGCCGGTGATTGTCGTGCTGTATTAGGGAAGCGTGGACGAGCCATTGAGCTTTCTAGAGACCACAAGCCCAACTGTAACAGTGAAAAGCTTAGGATTGAGAAGCTAGGTGGCAGCGTCTTCGACGGATATCTGAATGGCCAACTTTCAGTAGCGAGGGCAATTGGCGACTGGCACATGAAGGGCTCCAAAGGCTCTTCCTGCCCTCTAAGTGCAGAGCCTGAGTTGCAGGGATTGACACTCACTGAAGAAGATGAGTTCCTAATTATGGGTTGTGATGGTCTCTGGGATGTGATGAGCAGCCAATGTGCAGTGACATTAGTCAGGAAAGAGCTCATGCTGCACAATGACCCTGAAAGGTCCCTCAAAGGAGCTTGTTCGGGAGGCACTCTGCCAAACACTTGTGATAATCTGACTGTTGTTGTTGTCTGCTTCTCACCCGATCCACCGCCTCGCATTGAGATCCCGAAAACCCGGTAAGGGAAGAGTATTTCATTGGAGGGATTGCATCTTCTGAAAGGAGCTTTGGACGGTGATATCTGAAGTCCTGTGAGCTCTGTGCAGCTTGCAAGGAACTGAAGTCTCTTTGAACAATAAAGCATGATGGAGGCCATGGTAATGTGACTTTTTTGTGCTTTGTTCTTTTGTTTTGAGGCTGTAGGTTAGTCTGTACATTTGAGATCACATTATTTGTTACTGTAATCTGCTGTTTTCTTGCTTAGCTCCTTGAGTTTGCATTGGTTTTGTTAAGTGGTCTCTTCAATTGTCAAGTTGCTCTTCTGCATTGTTTTGTTGTAATATTGATTGAAAAATTGAACCAAATATCCTGAGCAAAATTCACCATTCTTTTGTGTATATTTAGACATTTGCAAGGATTTGTTATATATTATGCTAAAAGCTGTACTCACAGGAAAACAAATGAAATGGCTAAACATCATCTCATGGAAATTGCATTGATAGTCTGAAAAACATTTAACAAAATTCGGAAGTGATTTTGAAATGGTTCCCAAATATCCCATGGGACCATTGAAACAATAAAAAAATTGAAATAGGCAATAGACTGCCATACTTCATATATCTCATTTGGGTTCAATCATTAGCATTCGACCCGTAGCCTTTTTGCGGTTTTCTGGATTTCATCCTCGATTGAGTTTACTGCTGCATTTTCATGTCCGGTTTCTAGCTTGCCGAAGGTCCAACCGGGGAAATCCGATTCCCAGAAGAGGGATGTAGGGATTCCTTTGTAAAATGCAAGAGGGACCTGTTTTATCCGCCGTCGGGTCTGCAAGTATTTCAAGAAAATGGAGACTATATGAAATAACAAGGACAGATAAAGTTGAGTGACGACATAGAAAATATGGAAGAATAATGGCCAAATACTGGACTGATTGCATAAGAAGCTTACCTCCTGGTGAAATATTGTAGCATAGGAACCAGAGCCAAAATCACCAACTGTAACTTCTGACGTTTTTGCCCGCACTGTAAGATCATTTTCAAGGGAAGCAACAAACCTGAAGAAAAAGTTAATAACATGAACAAGCATGAGGGAGGCTACATAGATGAAGCAGACATGATGAAGGGGATGATTGAGTGGGTTTGCATTTTGCAACCTGGATACTGCAGGACAGTAATGATGGCGAAGAGTATCAATTTCCCATAAAGAACTTCCTGAGCAAGATGAAATAACATATCCATCAGAACTTGTATTCCAAGGTGTCAATTAAACTATAAAAGAAGTGAGACTGGGAGTTATAAAAGCACCAAAAGGAAGTTACTAAAACACTATCTTTCTGAAAATGATAAGTATAAATTCTATTGAACTACAAGAAACACTGGATTCTCCAACCTAAATTCCTCTACTTAAATTTCATTAATGCTATGCTAACCTTCTAGTGACAGTTTGTCATCTGATAATTTTTATGGTATAACTGGCCTTTGATGACATCCGTGTGCCAATAATCTATGTATTAAACTTCATAATCTTTTCTAACAATATTCATTACAAAACCTTAAAAACATGCTTAGAGTTACATCCTTGGAACTATGTTTTAAATCTTCAAACAAACACATGGATGAATGATAAAGGGACAATTTCATGGCCAACTGTTTTAATAAAATAATTTTAAAAACTTACGCATTGCGCCAGACTTTGCAGGGTCAGTCTCTTCACTATCGAAAAAATCTTCACCTTGACTGGCATATGAGACACTTGCATCACTAGGCTCACTACCATTTACAGATTGATCTTTACCATTTTCATTATTAGCCACCTGCATTATAGGATATGCAGAATAAATAAAAGTCAAGAGTTTACAGGCAACAGCAATAAAACTCAATTTTTCATTTTGCATGAAGTAATATGCATGATCAAATGAAAAGATGAGCAACTTATATAGACACATACATTGGCCAATTAAAGAGCACTGCTCATGATAGGAAGACTTGAGTTTTAGCATCACTAGAGAGTAAGAGAAAGTCACCTGATGAACTAAAAAGTTAATTGAAGGATGTCTTCGCAAAAGATTGTGAATTATCGCAATAATAACTAATGCTCCTGATGGTGGCACTGAAAGAGACAACCTGCTCAACTTCTTTGTGAACGCAGCCGCAAGATATGCTGGAAGATATGCAGATTTTAAGCAAGTATCCAAGAGCTACAAAAAGGCACACACATGTTAATACATGAAACTTTTGCATTATAAGAAAGAGAAAACAAAATGCAGCATTTAATAGTTCTTATAAAACAAATTGCACAAATAGTTAAATATACTGGTTATAGCATGCCCAAATCCCCAAATATCTAGCAAGGTAACCTTCAAAAATACATGCTCAAGAAAACCCTATTTTTATAACAATCATGGGCCCATGTAAACTTGTAAAATGTTGTGAAGTGTGAAGCAGATGATTCCCTATCAAACTAGAAAAAAATGAGTGTACTTGGGAGTTGCAATGGCACATGACTTGATAGGCACATCAGCTCCTAGAAAGTTTCATATGCCTCAATTTACCTAGCAATGTAACTACCAATATATCAATGAATAAAAATTATATAAAAAAAAAATTTGGATGTTTGGTGGTAAAGCATTTTCTATCACCCACTTACTAAAAAAAATGGATAGTAGTCAGCACTCGTGCATTTTCTTTAATTTTAAGAAAAAACTCAACTACTCCATAAATAATAACTTTAAAGAACTACATAAAAAATAACTTACTTGGAAAAACACAGCCCGATGTTTAGACATAAAAATAGTTGGTGTCAATAGTGCATAAAGCTTCTCATAGAACTTGGGATACTCTAGGCCATGGCGTGTCATAAGAACGAACAGACCACTAAGTGCCATGACACTGATAACACCACCAATGTCATACGATCTTGTTAAAAAGTCACTGGAATTTAGTGAAAGTTTAGAGGTCAGGCTCCCATAAAGTCATGTTCAGATTTAATCAACAGGAAGTAAAAGAAAATTTTAGATGGTCTCACCATAATACAGCAGGATTTGCCATATAAGGCATGACATTCTGATGAAGGGTGACAAGAACCTGATATATTTGCAGTTAAAACAGCCAAAATATACATCGTTAGGTAAAAATGAAATAACACAATTTTAAGATGGTGAATTAATCTATTAGACATCCCCATCAGATATTAAATTTCATGAATACCAGGGAACACATCAATCACTGTATGTAGTATACAGAAGTACATGTTAAAGACCCAATTAATTACCACATAACTTACAAAGAAACAAGCAACATCAAACAGAACTTAATGGTAGCATATAGCCTAAGAATTATGTTTCCTTTCAAATAGAAAAACTAAATAACCAGAAAAAAAGAAATTTGGAGGTATATGAAGATCTATTTGAAGAAACAATTACAAGTGTGAGAACAGTGGGAGGAGATACAAAGGAGCTTCCTATAAGAGTGGGTTTACATCAGGGATCAACCTTGAGCCCATACTTGTTTACTCTAGTAATGAAAGAGTTAACTAGTTGTATGTATCCAACATGATATCCTATGATGTATATTGTTCACATATGATATTGTCCTAGTTAATATAACCAGGAATGGAGTTGATTAGAAGTTAGAATTATGGAAAAACTATCTTGAAAGTAAAGACTTTAGGTTAAGCAGAAAATATAAGCATTATAATTTTTGTCTAAGTAGAAAAGATGAAAGGGTAGTGAAACTAGGTGGGTGGTAGTGCCTAAGTGTAACTATTTTAAGTATCTAGGTTCTATTTTCCGGAATGATGGGATGATAGATGAAAATATAACTCATAAAATCAAAACAAGATGGTTGAAATGGAAAAGTGTCACGAGTGTGTTATGTGATAAGAAGATGCCTAACAAAGTGAAAAGAAAATTCTATAGAACGGTAGTTAAATCAGCCATGTTATACGGGACTGAGTGTTAGGCAACTAAAGTTAAACATATCATAAGATGAGGATGGCAGAAATTATGATGTAAAGGTGGATGAGTGATCATACAAGATTAGATAAGATTAGAAATGAACACATCTGACAAAAGGTGCATGTTGCACCAATTGAATATAAAATAAAATATGGCTATTTAAGATGGTTTGGACACATGCGTCGTAGACCCCTAGGTGCCCCAGTTCGAAAATGTGATAGTTTTAGTAATAGAAAATAAGAAGAAGAGTAAAGATAAGCCTAGGATTACGTGGAAAGAAATAATATCTAAGGAACTACGTATATTAGATATTAGAGTTAGGATCTTGCCTTTAACAAGAGTGACATAGAGACAGAGAATTCATATAGCCAACCCCATCCACTATGGAATTAAGGCTTAGTTGTTGTCGTTGTTCTTATTGTTTATGAAGATCTATTTCCTCATACAACCAAGATGCTCATGATCCTTTAACAAAAAAGAAATAAAATAATAAGATGTTCAAATGGGTTATAGGATTTTCTTTAACAAAAACATCAATTAATAGCAAAAGTACAAAATTAACAGGCTATGAAACATATACAGTGAATTCCATAACCTGTCTTATTGAGACAAGTGATATTACAGGGTGAATGGATGAGAGAATTCACAATAAATTAAGACGCTTATGAAATGGTTAGATATGACCATAGAAATATAAAAAAGATCCAAGTGGTATAACTTCTACAAAATGATACCTCCTTATACACATCAAAAGGAAGTGGTAACTTGAGAAAAGACATCCATGCTTTAGTGAATCTCAGTTTGATCTTTTTGGTGGCATGACCGAAAGATGGGACCTGAAATGATCAGAAATAGCATGACGGTTGATCAAAATTAGCATCAACCCATGTATAAGGACTCATGCAAGGCATACACATAAAGAGATACATAACATTCCTAACACGTAATCCAACATGATTTAAATGATAAATTATGGACACAAGGCTATTTTGGTAATTACTACATTACCCAATGGCGCATTAAGTGCTTGAACCATACTAAACCCATTTTAACTCATATATAAGCCATAAAAGGACTAGCCTATGCATATCCATGTTTTTATGAATCAAGTCAGGTCAGATTGGAATCTCAACTAAGACAATCCTATCCCCGAGCAAGTTATGCACATAATGAAATATATCAACTAATGATCTTGGCTTAACCACGGAAAATAAGTGTACCATGAGCAACAATTTATCCACAATTTCTATATCACTACATCAACATAAGCCAAAAACAATAGGTGCATCAGATTACAAACTACACAAATAAGATAAAGTTTAAAAGACCCTTTGGTTGTTCAGTAGCACGTACAATCATTTGTTCAGCTAAAACCTTTGCTTATGTAAAAAGACGAGCTTTAACAAAGTCAAGTAAAGAGCTTTGTACAATACAGAGCAAATCTTTCAAGTTGCTTTGCTAAAGCACATTAGTCATCAATAAATGCTAGGTATATTTTTTGGTAAGTGTGGAGAATACTTTGTACTCACTTCCTCATTTTCTTCCTTCGATTTTTCGGGTTTTCCATTTGTGGTCAAAACCTTAGAAGATTTTCTTCTAGTCTTCTTAGATGAAAGACCTGCAACAATTTGACAAAAGGTTAATTAGATGAACTCATTCATGTCTAAAGGAGATATATTCCCTGTAAAACCCAAAAAATTTTGAGAATAAATTGGGTTTTATTTATTTTGATTGATTTAATGGTTGGGATGAAATTCCTCTTAAACTTGGTTTAATTGGAATGTGGAGATTAAATAGGATTAAACCCTAATTAGGGTTAATTATGAGGGGCGGGGACCCATTAGTAAATTAATAAGAATGGAGGACTTCACAGTAATTAGATAAAATTATTAAATCATGGGAACTTTAATGAACTTTTGCCTCTCTCCATATTTGAGCTGTGTTTAATTTAAGAAAACCTCGGGGGGTACTTATGCATATGTGCATAATGTCTTCTCTCTCAATGGTTTGAACTGGGAATAAATAGCAAAGAATGCAGGGGGTACTTACAAAAATTTCCAGAAACACCCCTGCACACTATGGTAGTTCTTCTCCAAATAGTAGCCTAGCGCGCTGAAGTCGTTCTCCATGATCCCCGGCCGTCAACCTGCGAGGGATAAGGACGCGTGTCGCCACCGCTGATTGGGGGTGGGGAGGGGATGATCTTCATAATCTCCCCGCGAAGCTCCCATAAAAAGAGAGACGAGGGCGGAAAACCCTAAAGCCGCCACTACCATTCAAAGAAAGAGAACCCATGTAATAGAGGAGAATCGAGACCTTGGTCATGGTGGGGAGTCTCACAAGACAAATACAACACAAGGAGAGACCACCATGGAGAGACGCGTGATGCGTCATCCTACTTTGTAAGTACTCTCTCTCTCCTAAAGCCTACTTGCTTCTTGAATTCAAGGGATACTACATATGAAACGAGCCATGTAGAGGTTTTCTTTTCTTTTCTCCGCAGAGGGAGATAGTCGAGTAAGAGAGAGTATATCAAAGATGTTTCAGCTTTCAATTTTCACTTTTTAATGAACCAAACTAATCAAATCCTTAATCATGCTTTGTAAGTCCTAACAAGAACTTGTTGTAACTCATACAAATCATCACACTAATATGCACATGTATCCACAACTGTCACCAAGATAACCCAACACAAAGAGTATATGCCTACATAAAAATCATACACCTTGATGAGAATGATTCTTCACTTAACCCATGCATTTATTAAAGATTCAAATAAGCCACATCTATTCATCCCAACTCTTATATACAACTAAGCTAAGGTTTTCCTTGGTTGGAACCCTTCTCCTTAAGTATGAAGACTTCTATACCTAGGATCAGCCAAGCACTAATATATAACCCATCCTCATTATCATCCCTCACACCTGAAGCCTGGATTAACCCTCCATGATTTCACCCTCAATTACTATGGAAAAGCATACATCTAATCCAAGGTTTCAGAATAGCTTACTATCTTTGATATACTCTCTCTCTTACTCGACTATCTCCCTCTCTGGAGAAAAGAAAACTGAAACCTCTCCATGGCTAGGGATGGCAATGGGGCGGGGCGGGGCGGGGTTCTACAACAACCGCCCCGCCTGAACCGTCCCCTGCCCCGCGCCCCGCCCCGCTATGTAATATATATAGGGTATGTTTGTAATTTTTTTAGCAGGGCGAGGCGGGGCGGATTTAAAATGGGTGTTTACCAAACCCGCGCCCAGCCTCTTCTCATAAAAATCCCCTTGATCCTCCCTCCCCAAGTGCCCATTTCCTCCAACAAAAAAAACCGCCCCATTCCGGGCGGATCGGGTCGGGGGTTGCCATCCCTATCCATGGCTCATTCATATGTAGTACCCCGTGAATTCAAGAAGCAAGTAAGCTTCAGGAGAGAGAAGAGTACTTACAAAGTAGGATGGCGATCACGTCTCTCCAGCGTGTGGTTGTCCTGGGTCTCGCCACTCCTTGTGTTGTGACTGTGCCGTGCGCACGACTCCCCACCACGACCAAGGTCTCCGATTCTTCTCTTCTTCTGTCGTTCTCTTTCTTCAAATGGTAATGGCGGCGTTAGGGTTTTTCACGCCCTCGTCTCTCTTTTATGGGAGCTTGCGGGAGATTATGAAGATCATCCCCCCCTCCCCTAATCAGGTACCGGCGATCACGCCCTTATCCGGGCCGCAAGTAGCTTGACCGGGATCATTTAAGATAACGCGCACCAACGACATACGGAGAAGAACTACCGTAGTGTGCAGGGGTGTTTCTGCAAATTTTGTAAGTACCCCTGCACTCTTGCTATTTATTCCCGCCCAAACCATTAAGAGAAGACATTATGCACATATGCATAAGTACCCCCCGAGGTTTTCTTAAATTAAACACAGCTCAAATATGGAGAGAGGCAAAAGTTCATTAAAGTTCCCATGATTTAATAATTTTATGTGTGGGTCCCCTCTCCTGAGTGTGTGTCTAATTACTGTGAAGTCCTCCATTCTTATTAATTTACTAATGGGTCCCCGCCCCTCATAATTAACCCTAATTAGGGTTTAATCCTATTTAATCTCCACATTCCAATTAAACCAAGTTTAAGAGGAATTTCATCGCAACCATTAAATCAATCAAAATAAATAAAACCCAATTCAAAAATTTTTGGGTTTTACATTCCCACAGGACCAAGTCTATGGAATAGACAAAATACTTGCAATAATGCATCTCTTCTATCGCAAAATAGAAGAAAAAGAAAAGAAAAATAGAATAATGCTCACCTAATTGACTCCACATCTCATGAGTGGATTCTGTATCAATAGGAGGGGTGTGTGATAAAATTTTGAATATTATATGAGCTGCTACCTCAACTCTGCCCAACAAAAATACCAAGGTGAACAGAGGTAATATATACCAATAAAATTAAGACAATACCAACAAGAAAAACATTGTACATATAGGAAACCAAGACTCCATAAGTAAGGAGATCAAAGAGAAGGGTATGAAATAACGTTTGATGCTTACTTTGATTTAGACAATTCTCCATCAGTTTGTGACCTCACTCCTCCATTATCTAAAGGAAATATCACACACTTAGAAAAGCATTCAAACAATAGAACAACTATTGGCATGTAAGAGGAAAGATAAAACATGATTAAGAAGTAGAAGTATAAATTCTAGATGTTCATTGGAGATAACCAAAGATTGAGCAAAAACCTTTACCAGTCATGCTTGATGATTCATAACTTTGCACAATTTTATCGATGCTTGTATATGTGAAATAGCTGCAATCAGGAAGGGAAGCAGAAAAAAAAATGAATCAGGTTTTGCGTGCTTTAATAGCACCTTAAAAATTCCAGTTTTGAATGCCTTATAGCATAGTGAACTATAAGATAAAGACCAACAAACTTCTTACCATACATCTATGTACTTGAAATACTTTGCCATCATCATATCTAACAGAGTATCGACAGAAGATGTAGACTGAATCTGTAGTTGTCAAAAAAATAATTCTATACCAATTACAGATCAAAATGCAAGTAAAGAGAACAATTAAATAGTGGTTGTCTACAGCACAATAATCATTCACGGCTATATCATACAGAAAGACAGAAAACCAATCACCTAGACTGAAAAAACAAATAGTTAATGGTTGACGAATATCGGAAATAAAAAAGTGATGTGTGCCCTCATAGAATGCAAACCAGTATAAGTCTTGCTATTAGGGATTGCAAGATAGCTCCTTTATATTCCAGACGACATAAAGCACTTACAATGTTCTGAAGCAACCGATGATAGATAGCTGATTGGAACTTTCCTTCTTTCCCCAACTTCACAAACTCCATAAGTGCATCCAAAGAAAAATCCTATACAAACTTATATTAAAAATCACACTTTCAACAAAAACTAACCCTCAATTAACGCAATAATAGACAGCAATTAACAAAATCATGAGTCTTGACAACTTAGACAAAGAAAGCCTTTTTCTCTTACCCTCAATTCCTCTGCGGACTGAGGTGAGACAGTGACCTCGATGAGCGAATTCACGAATTCATCGAACCGGGCACGGAGCCACACCTTGTAAACGGAAACGGCGTCATCCTCTGCTCCGGGAGCGAGAGGATTAGAGCTGGTGCCAGAAGATGAAGGGATATCGGGGATGAGAGGAGTGAAGAAGGATTGGAGGGAGATGAGAGCCTCAAGGGCGAGGTCGAGAGGGGAAGAGGGAGAGAGGAAGGAGAGGAGGACAGGGAGGTTGTTGACGTGTGCTCTGGAGGAGAGTAGGTCATGGCTTAGGGTTCTCAATTCATCTAGGGTTAGGGTTTCTCCCTTTCTCTTCCCCTTCTTCGTCTTCGCTCTTTGCTTCTCGGGAACGGACGCCATGAGACGAAGTGGAGCTGTGGAGGCGGAGTAGGCCGCGGGGTTTTGAGGGTTTTCTTATGGCTTCGCTTAAAGGAGTTCGAGACTCGTTCGGGTTCGTGTCATTGACTCATTAGATGTCTATTTGGCATATGTACCCCTATAAAACCTCATTATTTAATATTGCCACACTTGGGAATCTAGGAACGTCCACACATTAACGTTGGATCAAATCCAACGGCTACTGTACTCCCTAGCCGTCTCTAGCTCCATCGTCCCTCTCCTGAGTCCTAACGAAAGAGCTGGTATGCATCACATGGCTCCGATCTCTATGTCATTCGGTATTTGCTTACTGCGCCTTCACCAAATAGCCTCCATGTCCAGGAACACCTGGTGTAGGTCCAGCAAGCTCTTCTCAATCTCCTTCACCGCGTCGTGGCTTTGGCCTTACGCAATGGAACTCCCGTATGCTTTGTTGCTGCTCATTTCTCAAACCCAAAGCAAAGAAAAACATAGGAAAGAGACAAGTGAAAGAGCATAAAGCACTGCCTGGGATGTTGCTCAAACACTGCCAACAGCTAGCACCACCTCACACACCACTCCCTGTCCATTCATTCTTTCATTTATTTTCCTTCTCTCTTTCCCCTCTCAAAGTTGTTGCTTGTTCAAACTCCCCTCCCCATCATGGCTGGACTTTCAAGAGAGAAACATCAAGGTTAGTAGGTTTTAAGTTTTAACTTGAGAGCTCTTCCGACTCTCTCAGTTTGGCAAGACTCCTAATCGGGTTTTTGTTTGTATACTTTCTAGTGTTGCAGGGGGTTTGTTTCATTCATTGAGAAATGTATCTTATTCTTTTGTTTTTATGCTATACTTTTTGTGCTAAAGATGGAGATTATCAATTGGGATGATAGTAGGTAGAGTGATTCAATGTATCTCATCTCAACCCTGTTCTTTCTGCTAAAAGATTTACGGTCATTCTGTTTTGTTTTTTCATTTACAAGTTCTTCCTGAGTCTACAACATTAATCAGACATTTTGTAGCGCTCTGTTTCCATGTTTTTATTCTGCTGCTGTTTTTCAATTTGGTATATCAGGCTTGTGCTCTTGCTTGTAACACATGAGTCAGTGATTTCAGTAACATGTTTCACTGCTTTAGTTTATTGCTATTGTTAGTGCAAATGTACATATGTTGGCATTACTTGACACCATGGTGATGGGGCACAAGCTAACATGGCATGAGATTGACAAGTCAAAGACATGATGTCAAGACATGGTTGACAAAAACACAAGGTCCAAGCATTGAAGAGGTTCATATGTATGTGAGCACATTTATGTCTTTTGTCTATGAGCATATTTATGTTATGTCTTGAGTCATGTCGGTTGTGGAGTTATAGCTTGGGTTTTATACCCAAGTCAGTTTTGTTGGTCCAGTCATAATCAGTCTTGTGTTGTGAGAATGTTGTAACTAGGAGATGCAACCAAAGATCAGTCTGGCAAACTTGAAGTATGACGTGTGATTGGATGCTTATATTGCATTCTATTGGTTGATTTTCATATCCAAATCATGCTTGAATTGTGTTATCTATGCATATTTATGATAAATTTTATATAATTGGATCATATGCACCCTTAGCTTGCATTTGGTGTTAATTTGGTGTGTTTGACATGTTTGAGTGAACATGTGTGATGTGTTGGACATGTTTGAATGAGCATGTGTGATCTTTGACAATTTTTTTGCAATAGCATAAATGTCAGATAATTACAGTTAAATATCCTAACACATGTATTTCAATGTGTACTTGATGCTCATATATTTTTTTTTGATTAGATTGTGTTCAGGTCAAAATTTGGCATCCCAAACAAGAACCAAAATATCGGTAATGTTACTGTTTTTGTATTTTTTAGGGTTGAAGTAAAAAAATCATAACTTGCTCCATTCTTATCAGAATCTTTTGTACAAAGTATCGTTGGAAAGACAATTTGAAGATCTTCAACTTTGTATCAGACACTGTTCTCGTTGGAGGAGGTTTTCATATCTGAATTTCGGCTTGAAATTGACTGAGTTTTGACCGAGCTGCAGACAGAGATGCAGACAGAGATGCAGTAAATTGACCATAACTTTTGGTGGTTTTATCAGAATTTCTGATGCAAGGTACCGTTGGAAAGATCATTCAGAGATCTACAACTTTTCCAGAAATAGCCATTCTCAAAAAAATAGATTTTGATTGCCGAAATTGCCCTCTGGAGTTCTGATGTCTGTTAAGAGCTTATTGGATCCAAATTCCAGATCCATTAACCCGTTAAGCTCTTAATGGATCTTTTGCTTTTGAAGACTAAAAAAGGGGCACGGCACAGCTAAAGGGCGGGGAGCTTCTGGCGGTTCGAGAAAAAAAGGAAGTTAGGTTTTTTTTTATTCTGAATTTGTAAGCTTGTAGTTTCTTCCTTAATTTTTGTGAATTAAACTATATGTATACTTAAGCACTTGTAGATCTCTTCCCAACCTTTCTTTCTATCGGATTACTTTTTCTTGGATTTGGTTTGGTTTTAATGAAAGTATAGTTTGATTTCAGTTCTTGTTTCACTTTCTCTTTGTTACTTGAGGTATAGATTCCTCAAGAACAATCACTCTAGTTAGGAAAGCTTTGATGGCATTAGAGGTATAGATCCCTCTATTTCTAGCTGGACTTAGGTTGAAGTTTCCTAACGGCTTCGAGGTTTACAAGTATAGAGCCCTTTAATCTTCTCGTTGCCCACCTTGAGGCTAGCCCATCGAATACTTAGGTGTATAGATTCCCTTGATGATCCGGTTGCCCATGGCTAGTGACTCTTGGTTCTTTCATGCCTAGAGACAAGTATTTGACAAACCATTGGCCTCTAACCTTTGTGCATCTTCACGTGATTTACTTGCATAACTTCCTAGACTAGAGTTCTAGTGACGGATATTCTAGCTAGTGGGTGGATGACGATCAATAAGTAGTCTTGATTTGAGAGATAGTGAAGGAAGAGTTTACTCCTTACTCCAACTGTTTCTCTTACACCTTGAATCTATTTTATTTATGTTTTAAACTTAACAAACCTGATTTCAAAACAAACAAACAAAAAATTATTGTTATTTACAGCTATCTGTTTTAATCTTTTTCTTTTTTTTTCCCTTTTTACTTTCATATCTAAAAAGTTCCATGTTTTTAATTCCAACTGCTCCCTGTGGTAAATGATCTTGGGACTTACCCTTATTCAACTTTGACAACTCTTGCGCTTGGGAGTATAAACTCATACATATCTGAGGGAGAGTCAACGTGGCCAAGACATGGAGTAATACAATCAAGTCAATATAGTCATACTGGTGGCAAGTAAAGGATTCAAGACTTCAAGGGAAGCTGATTGGGTGCAGCCCAAGTTTGAAATAGATGCTGAAGAGTTTCAAGTTGGCTTGGAGAGTTCATTCTTGGAAGGAAGCATCTTCAAAGGCTAACATGAATCAAAGATTGAAGATTCCATGCAAGAAGATGATCATGTGGTTAGAGATTACATGCAGGCCATATATGGAGAAGATTGATGCGGAAAGAGGCTGATTGATTGAAGATTGCATGCACTTGCATGCAAATAATTGGAGATCTCATGCAAGTGACTACATTGATTGGTGCTGATGGATGAAAGCTTGCAGCTAGATTTGGCAACCAATATGTGATGAGGTGATTGATTAAAGCCAAATCAAGAAGACCATATTTGGTAAGCAAATATGGAGGAGCATGATAGGCCAAGCTGTGGTGAATCAAGACCAAGCTTGGAAAGAGATTGGTGGAGCCAATCTAACAGCTCAACCTTGCATGATCAGAGATGAAGGTTGATTGAAGGTTTCGCGCTATGGTGGAGTGCGACCGAGAAGGGCTGAGTACGCGACGGAGAGGTGGATCGGCTAGTTGAGTGTCGGAATCGGGTGAATCTGACGTAGTAGACTCGAAACTCAACCAGGAGGGTTGGAGGTGTGTCGAGGTCGAAGAAGTGCAATGGATGTTGTAGCCTTGGTCAAGTTCGTCGAGGTGAGCGCCGTATTTGCGACTCGGTTACAACTAAGTTC
This sequence comes from Dioscorea zingiberensis, assembly GCA_026586065.1. Classification (NCBI taxonomy): domain Eukaryota; kingdom Viridiplantae; phylum Streptophyta; class Magnoliopsida; order Dioscoreales; family Dioscoreaceae; genus Dioscorea; species Dioscorea zingiberensis. Next base: position 2,917,355 of record CM048823.1, on the reverse strand, counting down.
TGACTGACTAATTATGGAAGGAGTCCATTTTGGTAGTCGCGGAGATTTGAGAAATTCTAAAGGTGGAGGCTAGTGCTGTAAAGGCGTGAAAACAGGGAGGTGTCTATATAAGACCAGGACTCAGAGGATTGAGGTGAGCCGACTAGAGTAGTCCCTTGGAGAGGAGGGTGATAGTGGTCATTGTCAATCAAGGAGTGGAGGTGCTTATGATAGATTGAGTGAGGAACTCTTGTACTCTTGTTTTCCCTACACCTTTAGTGTATTGTCTTCTCCGGGCTTGGCCCCCCAGATGTAGGCTTGGTTAGCCAAACTGGGTTACCAACTTACTTGTCTCCTTTGTGTGTGGTTTGTTTTGCTTGTGTCTCACATCTTAATGTGTTGATAGATCCTTGTCTTGTGAGAGGCTGTGAGATTGCTTGTGTGCCCAATTCATTGTGAGGTTGTTATCCTTAAAAGCCACACAATTACCCCTAGCGGAACTAACGAGATTGAAATACTTGAAACTTCACAAGTTACATCCTGACAGCAAGTTGCAACATAAGTTACAATACAGATACAACAGGAAGACAACCGAACCCAACGGAACTTACAGTTATTAATGTGAAATTTCCTTCTTATACTTTGCTGAAGGTATCAAGATGGTGCTCTTAAAGATCAAGCTCAATGGATTCCAAAGATTTGCAAGGCTGTTAAAACTAATGGAGGTACATTAGTTGAGAGATTGGTAGCAGGGGAATGAAGCCATTGGTCCGAGAGAACATCAACATTTTTTTTGTATTAACTCATGCAGACTTTTTCTCTGAAATGATATTGCCATTGTTTGCAATTCTGATCAATTGAATATATATATTCATTATTAGATAGATGGTATGAATATCAACATCTAATTCTCCCTCCTCGCAACATAGCAAGCCAGATGATACAACGGAGCAGCTCTTTGAGCACAAAACCCAGAGAGCTCCTTCTCGGCCTCCACCATTAACGTCCTCGCAAGACCTGCTCGATGTCGGCGTCCATACAAGTGCGCAGCTCCTTCATCGTCTTAGCGTTGTGTACTGCCTTACTTTCCTCGTTAGCCTCATGGAGCCTCTGATAGAGTTTCTCTAGGTCGCAGTGGTGGAGTCCTTGGCGCTCTCATAAGAGGAACGACGAGGAAGATGCAAAAGAAGAGTTCCTCTCTTTTGTAATAGTAAATAGCAGCCGTTGGATTTTGATCCAACGGCTAATCTAGGGACATCCCTAGTTTTCAAATCTAGGGACGTCCCTAGATGATGTATTGCCTATGTATATATACTCTTCAAATACTTTGAATTTGTATTCTAGTGATTTATTAAATTTATTAATATTCATTATTATTATTATTATTATTATTATTATTATTATTATTATTATTATTATTATTATTATTATATATATATATATATATATATATATATTAATTGATTTTTTAAAGGCTTAAATACATTGTTCGTCCCTCTATGCCCCAATGTTCATTTTCGTCCCTGTACTTTAAAAATATTCAATACAAATTGTATTTTTCGTTTTTGTTCAATCTGATCCATAGGTCGATGTGGCGATACGTGGCATACGAGCTGAATACATGAATATTTTATCGCCGACGCGTAAGATCCGATGTGGTACGCCGACGCTGCACGACAAGAAATGAAATTTTAATATGTTAAATATTTCATGGTGACGTGGCATGCCACGTCAACATGATGATGTGGCATGCCACGTGGCAATAAAAAATTCAGAAAAATTCTAAAAAAATAACAAAAAATCTGGGTGCTTGCCACGTGTCAAAAAAAAATTTTAAAAAATCTAAAAAATAAGAAAAAAACTATGATTTTTCTAACAAATAAATAAATAACAGAAAAAAAAAATCCATGATTTTTTTCTTCTGATTTTTTTTTTTTTTGGCGACGTGGCGGCAAACTCCTTAATTTTCCTTTTTTTTAAAATTTTTTATTTTTTTTGACACATGGCAAGCTCCTGGAGTTTTTTTTCTAATTTTTTTAAATTTTTTAAATTTTTTTTGACATGTGGCAAGCACCTAGATTTTTTGTTATTTTTTTGGATTTTTTCTGAATTATTAGAATTTTCTATTTTTATTGCCATGTGACATTCCACGTCATCATGTCACGTCAGCATGCTGACATGGCATGCCACATCACCTGCCACCTCAGCATGAAATATTTAACATATTAAAATTTCATTTACTTTGACACGTCAGCATGCCACATCAGATGCCACATCATCATAAAATATTCATGTATTCAACTTCGTTTTTACGTGATCACAATACGCCACAGGATTTGTATTGAAACAAAAAATACAAAAGATACTGGACCGTATTAACATTTTAAATCGCATGATGAAAATTAACATTAGGTATATAATGACGTAACAAACAGTGTATTTAAGTCTTTTTTAAAATATGGCATTTTATGGTAATCACATAAAATATATGGATAGAAAGGAACATATGACCAGTTTTTTATAAATCATTCATGACATTAATCTTGTTTTATTATTTTGGTTTCATAAAATATATCCAACGAAGAAATGGAGTGAAGACTATTTAATAGCATATGTAACAGGAAACTGCATGTTATCTTTAAATTATCATAAATAAATTATGATTTATTTTTTTTTTCAAAAAAACATTGAACATTTTTAGTGAGAGTTGTAATCAATTTGTTATCTTATAATCCCTCATAATTTTTTATTTTTTTTTAATATTTTTAACTATCTACATGATAATTTATATTATTAATAAAATTATTTTGTTTAATATGTCAAACTATATAATCTAATTGAACCACTTAACACATGATCAAATTGATGGAAAGAATTTAATTAAATGTACATAATCCTTCAAAATATATATTGATAACTATATTGCCCCGATTGATTATATTTAATTATTTATAAAAAAAATTAAAAAAATTCAAATTAATATTGGGTTCTAGAGGTTATACAGTTTTTTTTTTATAAAAATAGATAAACCATATTTTTTTATTTAGATGAAAGAGAAATTAAAAGTACAAGGGCCCTTGTTGAACCAAGTAATACAATCAGTGTGCTGTGACTGGCAAAGATAAGAGACCTAGTTAGCCTTCCGTTGGTGGGTGTCTATGAAGTTCTTCCTCATCAAATTCCTATGGGCCTGGTCCACGCTCATACATGCATAAATTGTCCCAACTTATTCGGGGTCATTATGTAAACAATTACATTCAACTTATTCCAGAACCTATACATATACATCCAAAATATTGATTTTTTAAGATAGTTTGGTATTACTAGACTTAAATAGAGAGAAATAGTGTCTAAAAATCTATACACAACCACTCATTTAGTCTGGATTAAGACTTAGTTGTTGTTGTTATATATATATAAACCAATGTAACACACCAGATGGCCACAATGATCATATGGAACTCCTGAAATAAATAAAAAATATTTTTATAATCAACATTTATTCCATTCAGAACACTTTCTTAAGCTAACCATTTAATTTAATATAGCTAATCAGCTACACAAACTAATACACTTTATTCTTGCTCCTTTTCCTTTCACTTCTCCTGAAGGATAAAAACATGTTACTTAGCATAATCAAGTTTGGCATTACAACAGAATTTAGATAAACAATATTTAAAAATACAGTTAGAAACTCTGAGAACTAATTTTTTATTAAGAAATTGGTTATGTTATCCTGGATCACCTTGGCCTCCAACCAAGCTAGCCCACATCAAGCGCCTGCCAACGGAGATGATTTTGATGAAACAACGGGAGGAATCCACCACAAATACCATGTAACCAAGAATCCGGAGATTTTCAAATTCACTCCAATTCTAACACTAAATAAAAGAAAATAATTTAATATAATTTATCCACTTTAATTTTTTTTAAAAAAAAGTGGCGACAACCGGCCTTCCCATCTAATACTCAGCTACAAAGTTCCTCACACCACAATAAAAACAACCCAAATTGAAATTCATACCCATAACATAACCAACATATACAAAAAATTATTCATAAAACATTATCTTCAACTCTAAACAATTAACCCAAATCCCATAAAATAGTAGTTTTTAACTTTTTTTTAGAGAGCTAGCACACCCCGAAATTAAACCCTCAATTTATTTCACTGAGTCGGTTCTACCCAATTTAAATGCAATAAAAAATAAAATTACATGTATAACCTATAAAAACTTCACTTTTATCTTTACCAAAAAAATTTAAATAAAGAAAAGATTCACCCACATATCACCATTCTAAAGTCTACAAAATAAAACTTTTATTTACTAAATGATATTAGAAGATCAACCATACCTTCTCATAACAGAGAGTTATTTTCCTACTTTAAATCTTGTGAGCAAAAAATTCTAAGTGTTAGCCCATCCCCAAACCAAAAACTTAAAAATGAGTTACATCTCGTCATCATCCTCCGACTCCTCATCGTCCTCAATAGCTTGACCGGGCACTCGAGGGATCGGAGGGAGACTTCGCACATCTATGCCCATACGCTGAGCACAAAGAAGCATAACCTCTATCAGGTAATCCAGCTGCTGTGTCTGGTACTATGAACAATTTGAACACGGAATAAAATACATAAAAAAACATTTTTTTATTTAAAAAACAGAAAAACAGCTAAATGGCCCTCATTTGAAATACATTCAACAAATTATTTATAAACAGATTAAATAAAAAATGAAATTGCGGATAAGTAAGAATTTTGAATATTTTTTCATAAAATTGAGAATTTTTTAATCTGTGTGGAAAGGTTTGATGGGGCCTCAGACATCCAAGGAAGAGTTGAGCATCAATGGCTCTCAAGCCTGGCAAGGCGAAAGCGCTCAGGCGGCCACTGCGAATGTTTCTGAGAAACTAGCCTTCATTTTATCATCATCAGCACCCATCGATCAAAGCTCAACATAGATCCAAATGAGAGGAAAAAAACTTAGAAATCAAGAAACTTAAAAGATGAAAAAGAGAGATGGAACAAAGAGACCTCAGACATCCAAGGAAGAATTGAGCATCAACGGCTCTCAAGCCTGGCAGGGCGAAAGCGCTCAGGCGGCCACTGCGAATGTTTCTGAGAAACTAGCCTTAGATTTTTCATCATAGGATGAACCAAACAAACCACGAGAAACAAACACTAAAAAGTCTTTAAATTTCACGAAAAATCACGTTGAAATGTGATAAAGATCAGAGCTTTTGGCTTGATTTCTCATCTAAAGAAGAGAAACTTCAATCTAGCGCACGTTATAATCAGAGTCGATCATTTGGGGAAAGGCTCATCAGATCCAAAAGCAAATACTTCAACCTAAACACATATAAATTCCAAAATGAAAAGCCAATGAAAACACAAAAAAAATCGAGATAATGGGATGGATCAGAACATCTGGCTTGATTTCTCCTCCGAAAAGGAGAAAACTAAGTAAGCGCACATTATAATCATAGTCGATCATGTGGGGAAAGGCTCATCAGATCCAAAAGCAAAATACTTCAACTCAATCTTTCAAAAATCCGTAAGAGATAAACAAATAAAAACACAAAGTAAATCAAGAATGATGAGAAGGGATCAGAACATCTGGCTTGATTTCTCCTCCGAAAAGAAGAAAACTAAGTAAGCGCACATTATAATCATAGTCGATCATGTGGGGAAAGGCTCATCAGATCCCATAGAGAGTGTAACATCAAGAAACGCAACAATCGCACAAAAACAAGAAAAAGGAAGACACCATGATCGCAAGGACGAAGAAACTGAAACCCTAAAGACGAAATGTAGAAACCCTAGATCCCTTGGAAGAGCATACCTGCAAACGGCGCCAAGACGATTTGCCAAGAAGGGGAGTAACCGGTTATTTATAGAGAGTTCTGAGTGTTTGGCAAAACAAACCCTAGTTATCTTAGGGAAACATCCTACGGTTAGGATTGTGCCACGTTTCAATTTTGATAGAGAGCTTATATGGGATGGGTTATTTTGGGCCAGAGGCCCATTTAGCTAACTTTATGCCTAGCGGACAAAAGTGAGTATTTGCATGTATGCATGTACTATAGGTTTTTCTTGAAAATGTAGATAACCGCATTCATTAATAATAATTTATTAATAGTGTTTGAAATATTACAGATATTATACGGTTGTATGATTCACATAGATGTGGGTATTGCTACAGTGGTGTGGCATATAGTGCGTAGGTGATATGTAGATGCGGGTTATCTTCGGTGACCTCCTGCATCCTCCTGCCCTCTTGAGCCTTTAGATGTTTGGTGGTGTCACATCTTCTCCTTCCTCCTCGAAGTCTGCATTTGATGGGCGTTGGTCCCCCTCTGCTTTGTGTGTAATTTGTAGACTTTGTTTTGCTAGTTGCTCGGCCGGTAGTAGTTCTGGTTTCTTAGAGTGGTGTGCTACTTCTACCCAGGAGAGTATCAGGAAATTGATGACACAGATAAGTTTCTTAAAAACAAGTTTTTTGTCTTGGAAACATCTCATGTTCCGTTCTATCCATGCTGTCTAGGTGATTGGCATTGTCAGCAGTCGTCATCCCGGCCTGATTTCCTTTTCCATTAGATTGGTGAAAGAATCTCTTCCCCAAATGTCCCCCACTTGTTGGGGTCTTTCCAGCCTCCATAGGAGTTAGAGGTAGTGTTCCTAAATTTTGGTTGTATAAGGGCATGTTGTTAATAGGTGGTCTGTTGTTTCATCCTCATGGTCGCAAATGTAGCATCAGGTCCTCTCCCCTCTCCATTTTTTCTTTGCTAGGTTTTGTAATGTGAGTATTTTATCATCCCATGTTAATTAGGCAAAACATTTGATCTTTGTTGGGCACGGAGTCTTCCAAAATTCATTTCCAAGTAGGCATCTTAGTCCATTATAGTATATATATACTATAGTCGAAATTATATTTATAACTCAAAATTTTTATATATACTATAGTCAAAATTAACTCAATTTTTTATAAAAAATGATAATTTATATATATATATATATATATATATATATATATAGTCATGTAACTACCATGAAAATTAACCTTAGTTTTGCTCCAAAGAAATTAGTAATGAAAAATGTAAGTAAAAAAAATACTCAAACATATTTTTTTAGGATTTGGTAAGTAAAATATAAACTTCAAACCAAGGACATAAAAATATAGTATATGTTTTTATGGAGCGAAACTATCAAAGTGTGTGCGGCATGATAGCAAGCATTCGGATGAGGAAGACCTCAGTTCTAAGAAGAGTTGACACCTAACTACTTCTAGCCTAACGCCTAATTGTATTCGAGTTGGTGCCTTGTTGTCTCTGAGTTGGCAACCAATAAACTCTTAGCTGATTAACAACCTCAAAACTATATATGGAGGATCTCAGCTCACTAGTCAGCTCATCTCGCCTTGTACACTATTTAGAGCTCCATTGAGACTGATTGTCTTCTCGCGGATCACTGATCTAATATGAAGATCTCTTCACTTTATTCCACTCACTCTCACTTTCTTCTTTGCTTTCTCCTTCATTCGAGGACTCTCTAAGAGCACTTCCACCGCGCGGGTGGAAGGCATGGCGATGTGCTATTCCAACACTTTTGCAAAAGAATACGCTGACAACGCGTGTGATTTCACCCGGGCAAGGCGTGGGACCCACGCGCCCGGTTAAGCGCCCGGGCAACCTTTGCCATGGCACTTAACCGGGCAGGTGGGTGGGACCCACGTTATTTTTTTTTAATTTTTTTTTAAAATGCAAAAATCTCAGCATTTACACTCTCATTCATCTCAACGGATATATTTATTTTTAATAATAAAGCCAACGGATATATCTTTACAACGGTTATTTTTTAAAAATAAAATAATAATAATTCTGATATTTTTTTCCTATAAATATCTCACACCACTTCATAACTTCTCACACATTCATATCAACAAAAAACTCATCTTACATTCTCATTCTCATTTTTTCTTTATATCCTAGAAACATATAGTTTTTTCGATGGCGTCTCCGGGTAGCTCATGGTCCACCACCGAAGATGTATTGTTGTGTCGTTGTTGGGGCGAAGTTGCTCATAATCCGGTGACGGGGAATGAGATGAAGAATGCAAAATTGTGGAACCTCATTCATGAAAGCTTCATATCGAATGCACCGAATTCTCCTCGCACGGAAATGAGTCTTTCTAGTAGATGGAAAATGTTGAATAAATCGCTAGGATATTGGAGGGATGCTTTGAAAAAGACGTCGGAAAATTATCAAAGTGGGACCAATCTTGGAGACGAGGTATTTTAAATTTTTTTAACATACTTTTATTTTTTTTAATTGTAACTTCATTTTTTTTTATTTTATATACTAACTTAATTTACTTATTTGTATTAGCAAATTCAAGCACAACGTTGGTACAATGCTACAACAAAGAAGGAATTCGCGCATTTTCAATGTTGTGAAGTTGTTAAGAGCTATCCAAGATTCATGATTATACAGGAATTTGACCGAACATGTGACAATCGACCGATCGAATGGCGCCAACATCCCAAGAGCCAACAACATTTAATTCCCTAGTGATGAGGGGACACCAACCGATCGCTACAACATCACCACCAAGACGTAGGGAGGGCGTCACAATCCGGGTGGAGTGGCTAGACCCAGAAGGAAGGAAAAGTCAAAGCAAGCCGCTGGTTCATATAATCCGGACACGGCTAAGTATCTTGAGGAATTAGCCACAACGGATAAACTCAATCTTGAAAGAAATAAAGAAAAGATGCATTTGAAAGATATAGATTTGAGACACTCCAAAAGGACAAAGAATACGCCCGTCAACTACAACAAGATCTAAGGGATCGAGAGGTTATGCCCATGGATTGCTCGGCATTTTCTCCTAATAGGAAAGAGTTTTGGAAAGCGGAACGTATGGAAATTACGAGGAGAAGAAGACTTTTTAATGAAGCCACCCCTAGTAACACGAATGAAGGCACCCCTAGCAATGTAGATGAAGATCATACATCTACAAATTGGTTTGATGATTAGATGTCCTCCTACTTGCTTAGATTATCGTGTTTAATTAATGTACTTTATTTAAATTTTAATTAATGTAATTTTTTATTTTAATTAATGTACTTGCTTTGTTTTAATTAACATTTGTTTTAATTAAGTTTATTACAAATAAAAACTAATATTTAACCAACTAAAAATATAAAAAATTATTTATAAACAGTAACTGCCCGGGCAATTGAGGGGGAGGGGTGTAAGTTTTTTTTTTGATGGGTGAATTGCCATGGCAATTGAGGGGGAGGGGTATAAGTGTTCTAAGCGTCAGAGGCTACCGTGAGGCATAGGCACTTATCTTCCTTTCTCTCTGCAAATCATTTTCCAATGAGATGCGATCTTTAGAGGTTTGATCTCCGGAGAAGAAGTTGATTTTATGTGTAAGAAGTAATTCATCCAAAAGTTGTCAACTATAGTAGATTTTTTCCTCAAAATCATTGAAGTTTTGCACTCATCATCGATCTATGAGATTGGTTAATGTTTTTAAAAAGAGTAGAACTCGCATTCAACATAAGTGAAAATTCATAAAGAAACATAAAAAAAACATTTAAATTATTCTACCCCAAAATAAAAACAAATAGCAGCTAATTTACAACCTGTCCCCCCACCCCACCACAAAAAAATACCCTTAAAAAATTATAATAAAAGAAATCTTGCCATCATGCTCACAACATCTCTCAGGTGAAAATGAAGAGACAAATTTATTTGGACGGTGACAAAGCCGGTCATAACACGTCCACTTTTCCCTCTCTTCCAGCGTTGCAACCCAATCTATAGCCCTTCTAACTTCCACGTGTCTTCTTTTCATTGGCTTGATACAGGAAAGAACACAAGGATACACGACGGAGGTGATTCATCTGACCGCCACGTACTCAGTTTGGGTTAATTTATCTAATCCGGCGAGACATCAAGTTTTAACTTTTTTTTAATATATGGAAATGGGCCCCAATACCAGAACTGAAATTATAGAAAAAGGGGGAAACTCGTCGAATTTCTATGCAATCCTTGGGTTCGATCTCGGAGGTGATGGAGTTTTTTTATTAGAGCTCGCGCAAGGGATGGAGTTTAGGGTTCGCGTGAGGTTGTTTCTTTTCAAGGTGTTCTTTGAATTTTGAGGTAATTTATCATAAACGTCGTTGTTTTGATGTAAATGGTGGTGTGAAAATTGAAATTTGATGTGATTGTGATGGGTCATGGAGAATGTTTTCTTCTGATTGAATGGTTTTGGATTTTTATGAAAATATTACTGTAAAAATTGAAATTTTGGCATGGTTGAGTATTGGGCCAATTAATGCGATTGGTGTTAGCTTTCATTTGTCGTATAAAAGTAAATTAGCCGTGTTATTAGTTTTCATTCTTGAATGAATGAGGTGAAAAATTGATTTTGTTGGTCTGAATTTTTTTGGGATATTAAAATTGTTCCTTTTTTTGTGCATTGTGATGATTAATTTTGTGAATGACATTGTCGTGTTTTTTTTTTTTTTTTTGGTGTGTGTGTGTGTGTGTGTGTGTTTGTATGAGATCCAGCCATTTAAGCGCATGTTATTAAAGAAATGATTTTAGATAATGTTATTAAGTAGATGCAGTTATTTGCATCCTGTTTATAAGAATTCCTGCATCTAATACCACAAAAAATCAATTACACATCAGAGATAATGATAGGAGGCTGTCCAGTTCCTATCAGATAACCATTGAATCATAAAGCAATTACTATTTAGAGATTGCTGGATGTTGAACCTTTGATAGCTCTGCGACTTTCCTCCTCTTAATATAGACTATACTTTCCAGTTATTTCATGAGTATGATCCTATGGCTTATAATATGAGGATATATATTCTGCAGAATTCAGTGACATTACTTGAGGAATGCTAAAATGTTCATTTTTTACTTGCAAATTGAAGGTTTGCTAAAAAATTTAGTCCTCTTCCGTGCATCCCATATTCCGTGTTCCGCTAATTTGTTCTCACCTGAATTGCATGCATTTGATCTCTGTGGTCTAAATGCTTGAATATGTTAGTTTCACTTGGGAAGCAGTTTTGTTAATTTTGTAATATTGTTCCATCTCATGTCAGGATCTTTTTGCATCACTTCCATTCTTGCTGTGATGTTTCTACTAATTTATGTCATGGGATTTGCTGCTTGCATATAATGGTTTTATAGATTTGTTTGATCATCTGGATTTTTCCTATCTTTGTTTTATGCTGGTTATTTGACTTCTTGCTTTTCATATGTCTTAGCTCCGAAAATATTCATTTGTATAATTTAGTTGGCCTGCATAAGTTAAGAGGAGCAACATGTGGATGAGGACTCGTCAGAATGCTACTGATTCACCAAAAGCAGAAGTGGGTGAAATTGACACAAGGGCACCTTTTGCGTCTGTTAAGGCTGCTGTTAGCTTATTTGGCAAGGAAGCATTTTCATCAGAAAAACTAACTGTGAAGAAGTCAAAACCCCCTCCAACAGAGGTAACCCTACCCAAAAAAAAAGATTGGAAGTATATTTTATTATATGTTCATTAGAATCTGACTTTACCCCTTTTTTAATTTGAAGGAAGTCATTCTACTGCATTTGTTTTAACCGTTGAAAGAACAGCTGTTAATGTTTTATTTATGTCTGGTTCTATAAAGTGATATTTTATCGAAATACTCTGGTACATACGATATTGATGAGAAAGCCCAAGAATCAATCTCATTGTTTTTAATTGCATGATAAATTCTTCTTACAAGCAACGAAGCAAATGTTCACCACCCCTACTGTAACTGTTAGAAAAGAAAGGCAAGTAAATAGATATTGTGTGTGTTGCCTTTACCAATGGTCCGATCTTTATGTTTGCTGGAAACATGACTTTGCTGTTCTTATTTAAGCATGCTGATTTTGTAAATGGAATGTCAATAATATTTCCTTTGGATTACTTGCAACTTTTTCTTTCTGCATAAAATATTTTTCATTTTGTGTTAGACTGCATTGGCAAAGGAGACAGAACTTCACTTGGCCCAAAAAGAGCTAAATAAGCTCAAGGAGAAGCTGAGTAACTCTGAGACAACAAGAGTACAAGCACATGCTGAGTTAGATTTCGCTAAAAGAACAGTTGAAGACCTAATTCAAAAGCTAAATGCCATCAATGAATCCAAGGAGTCTGCTTTAAAAGCAATAGAAGCTGCAAAGAGTCAAACGAATCAACTTGAAGATGCAAATTTGGGTGGTAGAAGCCAGCAAGATGGTGCTTGGAAACAAGAACTGAACATTTCAAGAGAACAGTATGTACTGGCCATGACAGAGCTTGATGCAGCAAAGCAGGAGTTTAGATGTATCAAGAAGGATTTTGAGACATCCATGGAGGCTAAATTGTGTGCCTTTCAGCAAGGAGCTGAAGCCGAGAATCTATCTGATTTTAACAAAGAGAGGGCTGCTCAGCTCTCCAAGGAGATTGCTGAGGCCAAAGAGTCTCTTCTGTATGTTAAGCTTGCTATTGAACAAGCCCAACAAGAGGAATCAAGGATTAATTTGGCGAAAGGTCCCACCTTGAAATCTCACCTAGAAGCACTGGAAGAAACACAAAAGAAGCTGAACACACTGAAGAAAGAGTTTGAGCCTGAACTCTACAAGAATCTCGAGGCAAAGTTGGCAGAGGTGACCACTGAGATTGGAGTTATTCAGAAAGAAATCGAATCTGCCAAAGCTTCAGATTTTCAGTCTTTGTCAACTGCAACCATGGATTTCCATGGTGCGAAGGAAGTGCTGCAGAAGGTGATGGAAGAAGAGAATTCTCTTTGGAAGTTGGTAGAGTCCCTGAAGGTAGAGCTGGAAATGGTGAAGAAGGAGCATGCTGAGCTGAAAGATAAGGATGCTGAGACTGAATCTGTTATTGGAAGCCTTCATTTCAAGCTTCAGAAATGCAAAGAGGAGCTGGAGGCAGCCATAGCATCAGATGCAAAAACAACTTTTGCATCAGATGAATTAGTATCATCTGTTGAGAGGCTTTCTGCAGAGACGAAAATAGCCCAACAAGAGACTGAAGCAATGAACAAGAATGCTCAAGAGCTGAGAAATGAAGCAGAGGCTGCCAGCATTTCCCTTGATATAGCAGAGAAGAAGCTCAAGTTTGCATTGAAGGATGCAGAGGAAGCCAAAGTAGCAGAGATAATTGCCCTTGATCAGATCAAGGCTTTGTCGGAGAAGACAAATGCAGCTAGAGCTTCAACTTCTGAGACTGGTGGTGACATCACAATATCTACTGAGGAACATTCATCTTTAAGCAAAAAGGTGGAGGAATCTGAGAAGGTAGCTGAGATGAAGGTGGCTGCTGCCATAGCTCAGGTTGAGGCTGTGAGGGCAAGTGAGAATGAGGTTATCAAGCGACTGGAGGTTGTTCATAAGGAGATGGAAGATATCCAAACAGCTACAGATGATGCACTCAAGAGGGCTGAAATGGCTGAGGCTGCCAAAAAGGCAGTAGAGGGAGAACTGAGGAGATGGCGTGAGAGGGAACAGAAGAGGGCTGCAGAGTCTGCATCTTGCATCCTAGCTGAGACCCAAATGTCCACAAAAGCGTCACCACCATCACTCAAGGATATTCCAGTCCTGGAGAAAACTGATGAGAACCCAAAGGGCAACAAAGCTCATACCGCCAAGAAGACACTTATACCAAGCCTGAGTGGCATATTCCATAGGAAGAAGAACCAGGTTGACAATTGAACGCCTTCATATACTCACAGAGAGAAAGCTGTATGAACTTTTAACAACAGCTACTGTATGATGTCCCATGTGTGATTGTGAGGTGACCAATGGGTGCTTCCTTTGGTTGTGTATAGTTCTTTGTCTCATTTTCGGTTGAGATTTCAAGATTCTGTTAATCCCATGCCTTGATTTGATGAGTCTGGGAGGAAGTGGAATTTATTACTTTGTGTAATTATCTGTTATTATCTATCTCCAGCCAATGCTTCATTGTCCATACACATTCATTAAATTGCATCTCTGTCAGAGCTAGAAACACCCATATTATCCAGGTGAACAAGGAATTCCATTTAACATTTATCATCCCATTGTTTTGTCACATACTTTAATTGGCAGTGCAGGTTCTTGGGATCAACAAAGGCAAGACAGCTCAGTTCTATTCAAAATCTTGGTTGGAGATCATGATTGTTGAAGATAAAGAGTATAACAAAGGCCTCAGGTAATGACATGAACTTAAGCTCTTTTACACTGTAAGGTATGTGTCAATACATCAAGGCATAGAATTTTTCATCCTTTAGCAGAATTCTGTTGATTAACTGAATTAGTAGCTTATTTATGTGGATTTACTGTCTTATCTTATGTCACAAAGGAAAATATCCTTGCAGAAGACCACACTATGGCTGTTCTTTTGGATGGTATTTCTCTGAAGCCTTTGAACTTTGTTGTGGACTTTTGGATGATTTTCCTGTGTTTCCTTTTGCATGTCATTATCATCTATCTTTGCCTTCCATACGTTCCATTGGCTTTTCTTTTGGATCTCACAGCGATGGCCCAAGCATTTGTTGAACCTTCAGAAGTGGCTAATCTTTGTGGTAAGATGAGTTGATCTATATTGTATCATCTTGATTAATTGGTCTGCATTTGGTCTCCGTTTTTTTTAATATATATATCAACATTGTTGTGGGGTGCACAATGCAATTGTTGGCTGAAGTTAAAGTTGCAAGCATGCAGGCATTTTGCAGTTAAGATGATACATTATTATGGGATTCTTGGCCTTTGTTGTGGAGCTTGAATGTGTTTCTTTACAAAGAGATGATTCTTTCTTCTTCTTTTTTTTTTTATTTTATTTTTTATGTTTGCATTTATACCCTGCAAAACCTCATAATTAATGTATACACTTACCAAAGTTATAATTGCCTATATACCCTTCTAAAATCAAAGATTGTCGTATAAGTACCCATGCATGGTGTATATTCATGAATTTGGTTTACATGCACACCTCTGTAAAAGTATATTTTTAAGAATTTAAATTAGCTAGGATACAAGAAATTATGAATTTAGATAGGGTATATATGCAAAAATATCTATCTACATTGTAAAAAACCCAGGAAATTTTGCTTATGCACCCCCTGTTGTATATTCAAATAGAAAATTAATGAATTATTGTATTTGTTATAATATAGGAAAATTTGTAATATTTACTTTTTTTTTAAGATAATATTGAGTTTTTTTTTTGTATTTTAATGTCAAATAAATAATTAGTAATTGTAGAAAACAGATGCATAATTTCGTCAATGTACATGTCGATCACAATCTTTATTGAAAAAAAACTTATAGCCGTCACACTAAAATTGTAACCCTAAAATATAGGGGTGGTCTATAAATACCATCAAAGAAAAAAACAAAATTGCCCTTCCCTGATGCATACATATGAACTAAGTAATCCGTTATTAAAAAAAAAACTTTCACCTACCTCCGGCAATCTACTGTAAACTCATGTGCCTTGACAACATTAATTTTGATTAAATTGTTTAATATTTTTTTATGCTTTGAAATGCATTCAACTAGATGCTAATCAAGCCAAACACACAGCCATGTCACAATCCAGTGCTTTGAATGGACCCTTGTGTTTCATTTCGATGGATTAGGATCCTTGATTAATTTAAACTCCTAGTGCTAATCATGTTTGAAGAATTAATGTTTTAGATTAATCAAGAGAATTGGACACATGAACTCGGTCAATCAAATGAAGTTAATCTAATAATATCAATTTGTCTGACATTTGGTATTTAATCCCAAGAACTCACTCCAAAACAAGCTAATTCTCGTCATTAGTGATAACTACTAAGATAATAAACTAGAGTGGAATCTTTATATACAAACCATTTAAAGAAAAATCACTCTCGATGGAATTTTGTATAAACAAAAGCTTGACATTGAGGTGAGGTTCATTCATGGACAATTCCGAGTTCAAATCCCCCTGGTACAACATACGTGAGTCTTAGGGTGTTCTGTGCAGCTATACATGTCCTTGAAATCCCTTATGAGGGTGCTTGTTGCCTATTTTCATAAAAAAAAGAGAAGCCCGAAAAGAACCACCGTATCAAGGAGGCATCATGAAGAGTTTGAATAGTCATTGAGATACGAGTTCATTTAAAAAATAAAAAATTTAAAAAAAATATGTAAACTATTATCTCTAAGAGACTTTCTTAAACAATATATTCCTTCAATAATTCACTACTATCTAATCAAAAAGGATTCCCACGTAATTAGAAAACTTGACGTTATGGATGACTCAAGTAATCAACCAAAATAGTAGTACATTGGACGTGACATTTTGGCTTTAGATATGAAACTTTTGTGAGAACCAATAGCTCAATAGCACCCAAACATGGAAGCAAATACACTTTATTTGATTTTCCATGTGCTTTTCACATCACTTGTCATTTTTCTTTCTTTCCTTTTTGAACAGTTGATCCATTGGTGCCAAAATTGGTTAAAGATTCAAAGTATGAATGAGATCCTCATCAGCATACAATTAAATTAAGCTTATTTCTAATAGACTTGTACTCCTCTTCTTAATGCTTCTTTCTAGACTTTCAATCCATGAGAAAAAGTATCAAACAACTTGCACCAATTTTAAGTGTTCGTTTGTAACATTAAGTACAAAATATACGATGACAATTAGCAAATGAAACTAAAAAAAGTTTGATTTTTATCGTAATGAGTGAAGGTAATAGTATGTTTAGCTTTTCTGAAAGTTGATGAAATGAGTGATGGAATTCCTTTTCTTGGTTTTCATTAGGCCGAATATGAAGATCATGAAGATGAAGATGATTAATTAGTTTGAGTTCTTTTTCAATGAATGTGGTTGTGGTTTATCCACTTTAAATGAGAATTGGAAGCCAAGTTATATGAGCTTAATTTGCAAGAATCACCATCACCATCACCTTTCAATTAGCTTCACTGTTATCAAATTTAATAATCTTATCAATATCTGTGACCCTGTGGAGAATAACACTGTCAAAAAAAGAAAAAAAAGATTAAATCTGTGTGTTAATAATTATTTATGAGCCAATGGCAGATGATTCTTCTCTCATATGATCTTGTGTGCAAGAAGGTCCTCCAGAGTTGGATGAGAAACTAAGAATTAGATGTTTGTTAAATGATTTCCCTTGTTGTTATCTATGAATATACAAATGATTTTTGCTGAATTATCATCTAGTGTTTGTCTTCAACCAGAGACATTGCATGCCTGCAAGCTCCTCGGCTTCAGCTCCTTATCAACTAAGAAACATTTGGCTTGAACCTCTTCAAGGATTTCATTTTCATGGCAAGTTTGTGTCTTTTTCCAAGATTAGTCTTAAAGTTCTCAACTTTTTTTATTTTTTTATAACATTTCTAGTATATAAATGTATATAAATAAATCTGTATATCTATATTGTAGATTCATTTCTTTGATCTTCGTTGATTTGTATAGTTTTTGTCCCCCAAGCTTTGCTTTTAGAGCGCTGTTTGCGTAGAATTCTCAGCCAGTTTAGTGCGTCTTCTCTGCATGTTGTACTCGCACTTTCCTCAGCTATAACTCGCTAGTGCTCTTGTAAGCATTCCACTGTCTTCCTTCCATTATATTTGCTGCTGTTCTTGCTGTTGTTTTATCACTCGGGGTTTGAAGGATAAATCAGCTGACTTTCAACTGGTTCTTTGATTGATCTCTCTTTTTTCTGTGTTTTTAATGGTGGTGGGGTTGATGAATGATGGAAAGTTGGGATTTTTTTTGCTTTGTTTGCAGTTGTTAAGTATGGCAGGGGGTGGAAGTGGGCGGGGGAGGCCTCAGGCTCAGCCCGGAGCTGAGAGAGGTCCAACTCCACAGTCTCGTGGGGGCACAGCAAGGAGGCAGTTTCATGGAGATCGTAGGGGTGGTGGTGGTGGTGGGCGTTTCTCGTCGGCTGGGCCATCACGGCCGCCGCCTCCCGAGCTGCACCAAGCTATGCCTCCGGCTCCATCACAAGGCAGTGCCTTTTCATCCCATGAGCAGCAGTTCCAGCAGCCCTCGCTTCATGGAGAAGCTTCATCAAGCCATGGGATCAGTAAGTCAATGAGGTTTCCTCAGCGCCCTGGAACGGGGAGCTTAGGTTCTAAGTGTGTTGTCAAGGCAAATCATTTCTTTACTGAGCTTCCTGATAAAGATCTCCACCAGTATGATGTGAGTTTTCCCTTGCATGTTCATTTTGTGTGTTTGGATTGAGGGAAAATAGATTGAAGCAACAAAGTCGGAAGAAATTACTTTGCTTTGATTGGAACACACTGTGATTTTTTATTTTCTTGCGTATAAGGTGTATGATGAATTGTTTGACAATGTTGAATTAGGTTTCAGTAATTCCTGAGGTTAAATCGCGGGCTAGGAGTCGTGATATCATGAGGCAGCTGGTGGAGCTGTACAAGGTGTCTCAGTTAGGAGGGAGGCTTCCTGCTTATGATGGACAGAAGTGCCTCTTCACTGCTGGCCCACTGCCATTCAAAACCAAAAGTTTCAACATCACTCTTAGTGAAGAGGAAGATGGTGGTGGTGGTGGTGGCCAGAGGTCCTTCATTCATAGATCATCAAATACTCTAATGTTGTATTTTAGAATCACTAGTGTGGTATAGTGATTTGGTATGTTTAATGAAATGCAGGCCAGAAGAGTTCAAGGTGGTAATTAAGTTTGCTGCCCGTGCCAATCTTCACCATTTAAAATTGTTCCTAGAAGGGCGGGTGGCTGAAACACCTCAAGATGCTATTCGAGTTCTTGATATTGTGCTCCGTGAATCGCCAAGTGCAAGGTTTGTATCATGTGAATGGTTTTGGTGTTATCTGCTTGAATGTGTCCCTGTCAGAAAAGTTGTCCAGAGTTTTGCTAAGCCAAATATTTTGGTGGATTGTAGGTATTTGCCGGTTGGTCGATCGTTTTATTCACCTGATCTCGGGAGGCGTCATTCTCTTGGTGAGGGTTTGGAAACGTGGCGTGGATTTTACCAGAGCATTCGTCCAACACAAATGGGGTTATCACTTAATATTGGTAAATCAACTTCCGTTGCTCTTAATAGTCACTAGTTAGTTGATTTATATAAACTTGAAACTAGATTTGTTCAAGCCTAAACTATAGGAGTGATACCGAACAGTGTTGGTTCTATGAAAAAGAGCTGATGCTTTGCATTTGTAGATAGATATTCATGTATTTATCATAGTAATGTGGTGCACTTAACATGTGGTTTTCATATTGAGTTTTATGGGAAGAGTTTAGACCATGTGCTCTGTTCCATACATTAGTTAACAACTTAACTGTCAGATGAACATGCAAAACTGTAGTGTTGTACGACATCATCTTCCTAATCTCCAAGATCGAAATTTATTTTTCTAATGGTTTTTAACTGGTGTTAGAAAGTCAGAATCAGAATAAATGCTATAATAATATAGATCTAGTGCTAAGTTTCTGATATAAAGTTGGAAGAGGAAGAGCGATGACACAGATGATTGAATAAATTATCATGAATACTTGAAATAACCAATGAGTCCTTATATGATTCTTGTAGTGAAAACTTAAAATGTCTTCATTTTTTTTGTTGTAAAGTAAAATTTTACTCAAGAGACATGTATTATGCTCAAGAGTCATTTTTTATGTTCTAATGTCTTTATTTTATGTTTTTAATGTTGTAGTATCAATTTTCTCGCATCATCCACAAGTTACTGACTTGTGATTTACAACCAAATTAAGAGTGTTCTATCCACAAGTTACTGACTTGTGATTTACAACCAAATTAAGAGTGTTCTTTATCTTTTAAACCAAGACAAAAAAAAGCTATTGCAACAATTACATGCTCTGGTCACCAGTACAAAATTTTTTCCTTTTTCTGGAGATTGTTTTACTGATTCAGCAACCTAATGCTTTAAAAATTTATGAGACACTATCCATCATTAAGTACATCATCATGAAATTTCTTTCTGTGCAGATATGTCTTCCACAGCATTCATTGAACCACTTCCAGTTATTGACTTTGTTTCTCAGCTTTTAAATAAAGATGTATCCGCCAGACCATTGTCTGATGCTGATCGAGTGAAGGTCTCATTCTTGTTTCCTACATTAGTTTCCTGCATGGGTTTGTTTCTTGAAAGTGAATGGGGGCTACCCAAATTTCTTAAATGTTTCTCTTTTGTTCAGCTTGTTGATGACTAATCCTCTTATTTGCTGCTTGCTTTAAAAAAAAAACTGTTTGATCAAACTTTGCAGCTCCCAGTTTCCATGTTCAAAAAGGAGATGAGCTAAAATTTGACAACCCTTTTTCTTTTTTCATTTCCTTTTATAACTAGCCACCTTCATAACTCTGCTTTGTTGATAATTAAGTGTAAACACTCCAGCATACTAGAATTGTGTTTTGGATATTTCTCCATTTTTTGCTGTTCTCACACTTTTTTTCCTGTCCTGTTTTTCCAGATCAAGAAGGCTCTTAGGGGTGTGAAAATTGAGGTTACACACAGGGGGGATATACGGAGAAAGTACCGAATATCTGGTTTAACAACTCAGGCCACAAGAGAGTTGACGTATGGTGCTCTATATGATAATTCTATATGTTCTTTTTTTTCTGTTATTTACTAAATGCAACCAATCTACGTAGGTGATCTTCACTCCTAGTTTGCTAATATGGTTCTTTTTTACTTTCCTCCCATGTTTTTGAAACATTACTGTATCAATAGGTTTCCCATTGGTGATAGAGGTACAAGGAAGTCTGTGGTGCAGTATTTTCAAGAAAAATATGGTTTCAACATTCAGCATACCACATTGCCTTGCCTCCAAGTGGGCAACCCGAGGAGGCAGAATTATTTGCCAATGGAGGTTAGTTGTTGGTTGAGCAACGACTTTAATTTTATTTCTGACATTCAGCATCACTCATGAATGCTAAGAGTTTCGTACCTTCAGCATTCCCTTCAGGATGGTATCATGTTTTAGACAATTGGTTGACACGTGTTCTGACCTTCTAAGTATGATCTCAGGTGTGTAAGATTGTTGAAGGCCAAAGATACTTCAAGAGATTGAATGAAAAGCAAATTACTGCTCTTCTTAATGTGACTTGTCAATATCCTCAGGACCGGGAGCGGGATATTATACAGGTATTGAGTTTAACCTGCATTGTAATATGATATGAACCATTCATCAATGATGTGTTATTTTAATTTTTGACAGTCCAATTCATTAATGATGACAGGAGAAACTAATACCTCCCTCAAAAACTAAAAGAAAAGTCAAGAAATTTATGTGTGCTTCAAAATTGTTGTTTCTTTCTTCTTTTGATGTTTCTGTTCTACGTCCCTCTTGTTCATAGTAGTGATCTTGTAAATGTAAAATTACAAAGGATTTGCTAAGTTCACACTATATGGTTCAAATAAGACCATCTTTTCTTATAATTCTTTTCCTTGTATAAGCCATACAAACAATCCCTTTTTTTTGTGACTTGTCATGTTTTCTTTTTCTGTATCATTGGTTTTCAGACAGTCCACCACAATGCATACGATGATGATGAATATGCAAAGGAATTTGGAATCAAAATCAGTCAGTCACTTGCTTTAGTTGATGCACGTGTTTTACCTGCACCATGGGTAAGTAGTTGTAAATAAATTTCCATATGAGTTTCATTGCTCTGCAGTTCACTGTCCTAGTCTTTGTTGTGAATGAGGGTTTCTCAAATTAACTGTTTCAGCTCCAATGATTGTTGATTTGTTGCTGAGTTCTCGTACGAAAGTTCCATTGAAGGCTCCTTTTTATAGTAGTACGATGAAATACTTGGTGGTTAATTTTGGTATTTGTGATTGATTTTCATATGTCGGTTCTACAGCTTAAATACCACGACACTGGCAAAGAGAAGGATGTCTTACCTCGAGTTGGTCAGTGGAACATGATGAATAAGGTATAACATTATTCTAAGTTCATGCTTTATTCTTTTGAAAATCAATTCTTGTATGTCAAAATAATATTGTTTCATCTTGTTTATATATCATCTTAAACAAATGATATCGATATATCCTTACAGTGGCTTTTCATGTGTGTTGATTGTGACATATTGTATAAGTTATTTGTATAAATATGGATCTAAACTATATATGTTTATGCCCTCACATTACCTCACACCATGATACAAATTGACTGTATTACAATACACAAATTTTTTGTACTTCTTAATTTTCCTTTTGACCGGAGATGTAACAAACTAATATTATCTTAAATAAAATGTGGTTTATCCACTTATTTCAACAAAAAAAAACACAATACACAAATTTCCTGATCCAATATATATATACATATTTTTATATATATATATATATATTTTGGTTTGTTGGAGTTTAAGTGATTGGTGGTACAGTAGAACAGTGTCTGATCAAGTAGGAATGAGCACATATCCTTCTTAACAAGATATAAAATCAATATGAATTTTTTTTTATGGCTATCAAGTTGCCAAGTTATACTTCATGCTGTTATGTAAGCTAGGTTGATTATGCTTGAACACGGTGCTCATGAGTAACAATCTGCTGTCTTCTTAGTTTGTGTGCTGAAGAACTTTTAATTCAGTATGTTTGAAGTGATCACTCTGTTGCCAATATAGTATGTCTCGTGAAGTTTTACTCACATAATTGATCTGTTTGTATCTTTCTAAACTGTTGTTCTATTGAACCTTTCTAATTTTCTCTACATGAAAGGTCTAGAAAAACACCTCACCGCATTCTGCTTCCTCATTTTCATTTTCCAATGTTTACATTCTTTCTAAACTATCTCATGTTTAGTAATTTTTTTTTTTAAATGCAGAAAGTGGTTAATGGTGGAAGAGTGAGCAACTGGGCATGCATCAATTTTTCACGAAATGTTCAAGGTGGTGTTGCTCATAGGTTCTGTCATGAACTCGCACAGATGTGTCAGATATCTGGAATGGTGTACCATCGGTTCTCCATCTTTTATGCAATTTCTGATTACATCTTGTGTGCATAATCTATATGGTTATGTACTTTGTTTGATCTTTTTGCAGGATTTTGTGCTAGAACCTATCCTTCCTGTACTATCTTCTCGACCTGATCAGGTGGAGAAAGCTTTAAAAGAGCGATTTACTGACGCCATGAAGATACTCAAACCTCAAGGCAAAGAACTTGAACTGCTGATTGCTATCTTGCCTGACAATAATGGTTCTCTTTATGGTAGGCCTCCTCTTCACCCATCTTTCTTATCAACCTGATAGAGTAACCGAATACCATCTCTGCACTTGGGAATGTGAACTTCAAATTGGTACTTAGAAAAGCTCGGAATGCATTCCATTGTCGGTTTGCAGCAGATCACCGATCCACTAAATAAGGCTTTTAACAAATAGTTCCTTTTGTTAATTCTTAGGATATTAACCCATGTCTTAATGACAGGTGACCTGAAAAGGATTTGTGAGACCGAACTTGGATTGATCTCCCAGTGCTGCTTGACAAAGCATGTATTTAAGACGGGTAAACAACAATATTTGGCGAATGTTGCTCTCAAGGTTAATGTGAAGGTGAATGTGTGTTTTATATCATGAAGCTCCCTTCTTTTATCTTTTCAATCAAATGTTATCTTGTTCTCGGTTTTGGTTGATTGCATAGGTTGGCGGTCGGAATACAGTTCTCGTTGATGCACTGACAAGGCGCTTGCCTTTGGTTAGTGACGTGCCAACCATTATATTTGGAGCTGATGTTACGCATCCTCATCCAGGAGAGGAATCCAGCCCCTCCATTGCAGCGGTACGTTTCTTCATCATCCTAAGATGACAAACATGTCGAATCTTTATCTCACTCTTCAAGTTTCCATAAACTTTATGCAGGTTGTTGCTTCTCAAGACTGGCCAGAGGTTACGAAATATACTGGTTTGGTATGCGCACAGACCCATGTATGCAGGAATTGATACAAGATTTGTTTACAGAACGACATGACCCCCGAGGTGGTACTGTCACTGATGGCATGATCAAGTATGTTTACATGTATTTAGGTGTGGTTTCTTGGTTTCACCTATATAGTTCTTTTTGTGCTGTCTGAACTAATTATAATGAATTTTATAGGGAGCTTCTGCTGTCTTTCTATAGGGCAAATGGGAGAAAACCTGAGCGTATTATATTTTACAGGTATTGATAATTTGATAATTCAATGTTCTCTCATGCCCTTAATGAATTATTTGATCATTCTTTCTGTTCAGGGATGGTGTCTCTGAGGGTCAGTTCCTCCAAGTACTAGTGCATGAAGTTCAAGCAATAAGAAATGTGGGACTGATGTTTTTTAATTTTGTTAGGTTTTATCCTCTAAACTCGGTTTGTTGATCATGTTTATGTACTTCAGGCATGTGACTGTTTGGAGCCTAATTATCAACCTCCGATAACCTTTGTGGTGGTTCAAAAACGGCATCACACTCGTCTCTTCGCCAACAACCATGCTGATCACCGCTCTGTTGATCGAAGTGGAAATATACGGCCTGGTTAGTAAACTATTCTCAATGTATTCCTTTGTAACTGGAGTTCTATCTCTAATTACATCAATCCTTCCAAACTCTAGGGACTGTCGTTGACACGAAGATCTGCCATCCTACCGAATTTGACTTCTACTTGTGCAGTCACGCTGGAGTAAAAGTAAATCACGTCCCAACTTGTTTACTTGCATTTTACCTTTAATTATCTTTTACCTGCTAACTATAATCACTAAATCCATCCATGCCAATGAAGGGTACTAGCCGTCCTGCTCATTATCATGTACTATGGGACGACAACAGGTTTACTGCTGACGAACTCCAATCTCTCACCAACAATCTGTGCTACACGTAATGCTCGAATCTCCTTTTGTGAAATTACCATAAATTTCCACAATCAAACTGTTGTTTGTCTGTGGCTTTACTACTCCACCTTTTTTTGGGTCCTATCGAACTTTCTAACTCTGATCATTCTCTGCAGCTATGCAAGGTGCACTCGATCTGTTTCAATTGGTAAGTCAGTGCCTGTTGCATTGCTTTTCTTTCTTATAGAACATGTTCAGAAAAATGAATCAATGCTGTTTGCATTTCTGTTTCTCTTCTGCAGTTCCTCCTGCTTATTATGCTCATTTGGCTGCGTTCCGAGCTCGTTTCTACGTGGCACCTGAGAAATCTGACAATGATTCAATGGCGAGCGGTGCTGGTGGCCGAGGAGCTCGCGGCACCAGGGCACCGGGAAATGCTGCTACTTCTTCTGCTGCTCCTGTTCCTGTTAAGCCCCTGCCAGCTCTGAAGGAGAATGTGAAGAGAGTTATGTTCTATTGCTGAATGTCCTCACAGTCCTCTCAGTTTTTTTTTACTGTGTTATTCTGTTGTTTGAATTGGCTACTGAACATTCACTCTATTATAAATAGAGCAATAAATAATAACACAACAGTTAATGTAATAATCTTTAATTTGAATTTTTTTCTCAAAGCTTTTGAGTTGAATCTATCCAAATAAATTTTCATTTGTGGGTTAGAATGGATCCATCATATTATGTGTATAGCTTGTATTAATTTAATGCCCAGCTTATGTTTATCCTTTAAAACATAAAACCGATAATAAAAATTGAAGTTATTCATATATTTTATATATTGTTAATTCCGAGATTTGCTCTTTTCTTGAGATTAGAATAAATTTAGATGAACACATGATAAATCAATTAGGGTGGAGAAATTTCAAGAATTTGGGAAAAGATCAATTCTGTAGACAACTCTTCTAACATTCTCTTTACTTGCAAGATCTTTTGATGTTCTAAGAATCGAACATTCAAGGATAAGTTTCGCTAGGAAGATTATCTGGAGAGAAGAACCAGACACTCGTGACGCAAGGTAGCCTCTAACACTCAAGTCAGAGAGGATACAAAAAAAAAGAGGGAGTATCTCGCTTGGTTCCAAAACTAGGCGAGTCCCCTGATTCACAATAGGAATCAATGCTTTTTTATGTAACTTATTTAAATGCCTTTTTATGCAACTTATTCAATGCATTTTTTCATGGTTTAATAATGAGAAATGATATATGTGTCGACAAAAGGGCATGAATTCCTCACAAGAAACCCTTGGATGTACCTCGGGATTGCTGTGTTGATGATCCCGACTGCCGAGATACATCCAAGGGTTTCGTGTGAGGAATTCATGTACTTTTGTTGGCACATATAGCATCACTCTTTAATAATATGCTTGGACGAATGCATTGGATCAAAGTGGGGAGTGTCCCCAACCCTCTAGAGCAATTTGAAAATTTCCAATTGATTCCTCATTGTGAACCAATGACTCCCCTGGTTCCAGAACCAAGCGCGATGAATCCAAAAAAAGGGAGAGCTAGAAGGAAAATAGAGAATGGAGAGAAAGAGGGAAAGTGTGCTTCAAGAGGGAGAAGTGCTTGTTCAGTGATCAATCTCAGTAGAGACAATAGTGTATTAGATAACTTGTTGAGGTTGAAGCGAGTGAAGGTCTTCCTTTTATAGTGAGCTAAGGTGCTTCGGTAGTTAGGCGATTAAGATCCACTTGAGTGCGTAGAGAATGCCAATATGGATCCACCCAGGCTCCAACTCGGACGCCAGGTTATAGACAATCAGAGCTTTATGAAGGTATCAACTCTACTGTTGAATGATTAAATAGTTGAAGGATAATTAGATCTTCATCATGAGCCGTTGTGATTGTACCACGTGTGCTTTAAAATTATCTACCTCATATATATATATATGGAAATTTCATAATAATGTACATACATGCCAAGTCAACCTTGAGTATCACGCAATTATAAAATTCATAGGGAATTTAACATGCAATTTTTCCATACAATTTCATGCCATTGAATGGTTCCTACTCAATTGCACTGAAATTAAATAGAATTCAATACCCAAAGGTCTACTGGGTTTGGTGAGTCTCCCACTTACAAACAACACAACACCCACTACTTCTCAGTCAAAAAGAAGAACAATAACCAAGGTTTACTAATTAACGTCCAACCTTAATAATGATAACATTCAACATATTATAATCAAAAGATATAAATATAACTATAATATCATTTATTTTATTTATAAACAATTATGCATGCAAACCTAATTACCCCCACGTAAATATCTATGTAATTAATCAAAGACGAGACAAAGCCATGACTTGGTGCTCCATCTGCGGCTCACCACTGCGGTGCTTGTTCATCATCCTTGTCGGCGGCCTCGCCGCCATCGCCGGAGCTCTGAAGCTCTTCGCCATGTCTCTGAGCTCAAACTTTTGGATTTTCCCATTCGCATTCCTCGGCAGCTCATCCATGAACACCACCTTCTTGGGCGCCATGAACTTAGACATATTCTCCCTGCAATACAACACAATCTCCTCTTCTTTCACAGTTCCTACAAACTCCTTCTTGAGCTTCAAGAACGCGCATGGCGTCTCCCCCCAGTGCACGTCCGGCATCGCCACCACCGCCACCTCCTCCACCGCCGGATTCCGGTACAGAACCTCCTCCACCTCCACACTACTTATGTTCTCCCCGCCGGAGATGATCACATCCTTAGACCTATCCTTTATCTCAACATACCCATCAGGATGGACAACTCCGACATCTCCAGTGAGAAACCACCCACCAATGAACGCCTTGTTTGTCTCCTCCTCATTCTTGAAGTACCCTTTCATTATACTACTCCCTCTAAGCACAATCTCTCCTCTTGTCTCCCCATCTCTCGGCACACTCTCCATCTTCTTTTCAATAATCTTCTTCACATCAATGTCTGCCAGTGTGAGAACACTGATGCCTTGCCGTGCTTTGAGCTTCGCTTGTTTGTCTTGCGGCAACCGGCTCCACTCGCTCCGCCACTCACAGACCGTCGCCGGACCAGTGGCCTCGGTGAGGCCGTAAGCATGAGTGACATGGAAGCCGAGTCGTTCTATCCTTTGGAGCAGTGGTGCTGGTGGCGGCGCGCCACCGGTCAGCACTTCAACCATCATGTTTCCGAGTGGCTGGAACCGGTGATCATCTTTGAGGATGATGGTGAACACTATGGGCGCGCAACACATGTGAGTGACCTGTTAGAATATTTTCCAAATAATAAGTAAATTATGTTTTAACGATTTACCATTCATAAGAACAAGATCCTGTTTATGCATATTAATTATATTGAATTACCTTGTGTTGGGTGATCGCGCGGTGTATGTTCTCGGCGGTGGTGTTACGTATGCAGACGTTGGCGCCGCCGCGCGCAGCCATCCCCCAAGTGAAAGTCCAACCGTTGCAGTGGAACATGGGAAGAGACCAGAGATAAACAGGCTCATTGCCAACACCCCATTGGAGAAGAAGACTCATTGAGCTTAGATACGCTCCTCTGTGACTATAAACCACTCCCTTTGGAGCTGATGTCGTCCCTGAAGTATAATTCAACGCAATTGCATCCCATTCATCTTCAAGAACGTGAGGGGGTTCCCTTGGGTCACCTCTAGCGACAAGCTCTTCATACTCAAACTCTCCGAACCGAACACCGGTCGGCGTGTCGATGTCGTCGATCAGGATGAGTCGAGGCAGTGTTGTTTTCTTGGAGATAAGCTCGTGGATGATTTCATGAACTAGCTTGATGGATTGGTAGTCGAAGAAGAAAGCCTTGGCTTCGGAATGCCGGAGAATTGC
Source organism: Dioscorea zingiberensis (assembly GCA_026586065.1). Taxonomy (NCBI): domain Eukaryota; kingdom Viridiplantae; phylum Streptophyta; class Magnoliopsida; order Dioscoreales; family Dioscoreaceae; genus Dioscorea; species Dioscorea zingiberensis. The sequence goes on along the minus strand of CM048823.1, from coordinate 2,888,708 downwards.
CGCGATATTGTTGGCATTCAGTCTTGTGTTTACAGTGTTCAGAACTGCTCCTGCCATTGGCACCGCAAAATGCATCTCGTAGATTGCTGGAATGTTCGGTGCCAACACCGAAACCTACATACACATACACATGAAATATATAATTTTTAGCAACTTTCACAATAAAAGTTTATCTATTATACGCAACCTTATTCTATTTTTAAAACAAAAGACTGTTTTAAAAAAACTCGTGATCTCTAAGGTCACATAACAGTAACTTTACCATTGTACCAAAACTCCCATTCTTCTTATATATTTTGTATATGGATATAAAATAATAATAATAAGTTAATTAAGCAAGAACGAACCACATCGTTTTTCTTGATGTTTAGTACTGAACGGAGCGCGGAGGCGAGACGGAGACAACGGTGGTGAGTTTGGCTCCAAGTGAAGCGAGCGGACTCGTAGATGATGGAGGTGCGGTCAGAGTACACGGTTGCAGCTCTTTGCAAGAAGGTGACAGGGCTAAGAGGAGCATAGTTAGCTCCACACTTGGGAAAACTATCCATCTAGTACTACTTATATAAGAAGATATATATATATATATATAGCTTCAAAGTTACTGGATTTTAGAGAGAGTAAGGGAGAGAGCAATGAATAATGGGGGAAGAGATGCAGAGAGAGGAGGATTTAGGGGTGGTTTATATAGAAGAGATAAGGTTGGGTACTTGGGTTGAGTGGAGGTTTATGGTACTTGTGTGGAAGTTGGGAAGGAAGGTGCAAAGGGACTCACTTTGGTGTTTGAATGAAGACTAATAAAGACTATTACATTGCCTGTTTGCACTTATAACCTTACAACTTTCTTTAATCGGAAAGTTATACACCAATGCCCTTATGATAGCAGTTTTGTAGAAGTTTATTATCATCAATACACCAATGCCCTTAGGATAAGGGCTCTTACCAATGCCCTTGGGATATTACTAACCCTACAACTTCCATTACAAAGTTATACATCAATGCCTTTAGGATATACTTTGGGGAGGGAGGATAACAGAGAAGATTGATTGTAAAACCAGGATTTTGGGTTAGAGTGCTCTCCTAGACTTTTGTACTTTGGTTTTATCATATGTATTGAATTTATAAATCAATCTTAATCAATAAAATGTGACTTATCTGTTTTACTAAAAAGAAATTCCCTTAGCATAAGGGCTCTTCATTTTTATATAAGTTTATTGTCATTAATCAATACATTTTCCTTTTTTGGTAAATGATTATTATCGTTCCTAATTTTCGATGAGTTTGATCCAATATAAAAAGTTAAATTTATAAGAAGGTCTAATATTCAAATTAGTCCCTCTATTATACTAAATCAGCCTTTTTGGTCCCTCTATTATAATTTGAACCTTGTGGGTCCCTCTACTTTCATGATTGAGAAATATCAGTCCCTCACTTTGTCAATTTTAGGGGGTAAACAGATCTTTAAATATACCTTTAGGGATTGAAATTTCTCAATCGTGAGAATAGAGAGACCAAAAATGTTGATTCGATATAATAGAGGGACTAATTTGGGTATCACACCTTTTAATAATGATACATTTGACTTATATATATACATAAAAAGTATTACACTTATAAGAATGATACAGGAGGCTTATATATATACATAACTATTAAAATTAAAATTAAAATTATTATTATTATTATTATTTGGAGTTTGAGAAAACTATGAAGACCAAAGTGGCATGTGAAGTGGTCTTTTCTTAAGGACACATGAATAAGAATGGTCTAAATCTAAGACTCTCACTACTATGTAGCAGTTGAATGGGAAAAAAGGATTCTACAGTCTTGCAAGCTAAATAATGACTTCTATGGAATTTCAAAAGAAAAAACATAAGATGTGAAATGTGAGACTAGGAATACAATGAACTTGCTATGCATTTCTCTCATCATATTTAAGATCTAAACTAAGAATCAAGTTGGAGTCTTTGTGGCAGTTCACTTGTATTTCCCTAGTGATTTCCATATAAAATCTTTGAATCCCATGTGTCACACAATGCATTAACCTTGACTTGAAAAGTTTAATTATCTTTTTTTTTAAAAGTAATTCATCCTTTTATTAATTATTCTTGGAAGTTGTTGAATCAAAGAACTCTGTCCTTGTTCTTCAAAGTGATCACCAATGTACTTGACTTGTAAGTGCATGAGTCTTTCTCTTCTTTTCCATCTTTGATATATTTCCTTGAAGATATCTCCCTATATATATATATATAAGCCGATCCGATCACTACGGTCCGGCCGGATGCATCATAGATTACCTTCCCATTTACCTCGAAGATATTTCAGCGATTTCCAACCGCATGGATGGGAAGATCATTGAAAAGATTAACATGTCCATTTTCATATAATTTTGTTATCGCCGGCCTTCCCACTTACAAATACTGAAATTACGGATCATTCGTGATTTCTATAAAATAAGAATCATTAAGTGGGAGGATCAAACTGCTACCAAATCAGATTTAAAATGAATACGCTAAATTTTATTTTTCAATGATCTTCCTAAATGTAGCGTTAAATCCTTCAAACATACTTCAAAGAGCCAAATGGGAGGTGAGTGAGAATGCACAGGTCTACAGTCAGCCTGACTGTAATATTGTAATACGTCCCTATATATATATATATATATATATATAATAAATAAGAAAAAAAGTATATAAATATTTTTTTTTGACGAACTTTAACCAGTTGAATCTTAAACTAATGTTTAGCAAATGAAGCTTTACAACTACTTGGTCTCTTCTTCCGATTCACCAATGTATTGGACATGTTTGAAGCTTACGTTTGGATTTATAAAAATATTTTTAAATAGTTATTACGTATATTAGATATTGAGTCAGATCTTATCTTTCACAGAGCGACATGAAGACAGGATTCATATAGCCAATCCCAATTAGTATGGAACTAAAGCTTAGTTGTTGTTGTTATAACAGTCATTACATTTTTATAAAAATTATATTGACATATATATAGTATTCCTAAACATCAATAGTTATAATATATCTTTGTGATCAAAATTAACCGAAATTTATTATTATTTTCTTTATATTATGTTACATCTTATACTTAAATTAAAACAATATTTATGTATACATAATATAATGCACATACAAATATGATTTTGATGGAGGTATATATGAGTGATTATGCACTTTTTTATGCGGAATATTCATGGGATTTTTGATTTTTTTTTTTTTTGATTTTTTTGATTTTTTTGATTTTTTTTTTTGCTTTTTGTGCTATCTTTATTCTAATATTCAATAGTGGTTGAAGTGGACTTGGACTTGACTTACTTTCTTTAGGCCCATCTCAATCTAGACTTGAATGCAAGTGGTTGGGCTCAAACTTCACGTGAGCAACCAAATTAATTCAAACTTTTTATTTATTATTCAAATGAATTTATTTATTTTTCTAGAAGCAACAAAAAGTTGCCCAAACACAAGACTTTGAAAAGTGACATTTCAAATTAATACCGGAACATTACGTGTCTCAATCATACTTTTTCTCTTAGCGCAACATAAACCTTATATGACGCCGCCATATCCTTGTAGGGCAAGGCAAAACTACCCTAAAAGAGAGGATAATGGGTCTAGGTCCTCATGATGAAGAGATAAAAGGAGCACAGGTCCCAAAAAATAGGAGAGAGGTACATAAGGAGGAGAAGCAGGGGAAAGAGGTAAGCGACAAAAGAAGCTTAACTAAACTCCTCTTCCTCCTTCTCTAATCACGCCTCTAACTTAACCATCGGAGCGAGCATGGACAACAGAGACCCACCCCCTCTCATTGGTTTCATTATTCAGAATCTCGACCCGGATCCCGACCCTCGCATCGTCATCAGATTCCAGTATCCAAGGAGACGATTTAGCCCCACTCAATACAAGGCCTAAAACGATAAGTTAGATAACACACATAATCAAAAGTTAATCAATAATAAATAATAAAATTCATAAGAGAAATAATCAAACAAGGGTCCCCCGCTTCTACATAATCCAGCCCTACCAGGGTCCTAATAAAACAATATAGGTGTCCTCACACACAAGTAAATATCCTAGTAGATCCTCCTCACCTCTCGCAAAGCACCAACCAACTCCTCGACGCCCCCGAAAGCCCGAAGATAACCTACTCCTCGTGACCTGGAAATGCAGAGAAGAAGAAAAGTCGTGAGCTTCGAATCTGGAAAGCCCAAAGTAGCACCCCCGCAAGGATCTCAAAACTGTGAAGATGAAACAAGATATCACAATCAACTAATCATCGCTACTGTGGGCTAAAACCCCACACAATCGATCCTAGAATCCAAATACCGCTCTGAGCCTGGATAAGAAGTCCACAATGTACCAAGAAAGTTTTTCTCCGGACAAATGGTACTCAGTCAGAATCATAAAACGCTAAATCGCATCCAAGAATCCAAAATTTCTGGCCGTGAGCTTAATTTAACATGTCGCTGGGCTTGGTGAAGCACCACCTCTACGCGGTCGACACCTGGCCAAAGAAATCAACCCCAATCGACAGTGGATCTGAGCCTCTGGACTCCATCAAGTACGCGGAAGTAAGATCGTAACTCGGGCTATAGACATAACCCCGGCCAAAGACACAAGACCATGTGCCCATGATCATGTGTCTACCACTCAGGTGTAAGTCCAAAAGAGCATTCAACAAACCAAGAGTGAAACTTACACTCATGTCCGGACGGAAAGCACGTGCTCACGCGGTTTCCACGCCAATGCGTCATCAATCCAACCCTCGTGATCAGTTAGCACTACTTCTAGCTCATCAATCACACACATACTAGGAATGATATCAAACAAGCATATATGTGCATGTATCAACAAAAGCAGGGACTAAACAGATCATGCTAACAAATAGCATCCAACAAGACAAGAAAACCCACACAAGGGTGGAAACTAGGCAAGGGTGACTTACCTCTAAACGCAACCCAACCACTGCACCGTATCTATCCTGGTGAAGATCAACACTCCACGTCGATATCTGTATACACAGTACTATACTCAACATACACTCGAGTATTTAAGAATATTATCACCTAAATACAAATGCAACTAAATGGCCCCGGCCCATAAAATAAACTCATCTAAATTCCTCATATTATTTGTCACTTAATTTAACAAAGTATTTCCTCTTTAATTAAGTCCACAAGTCGGCCCAAGGCCCAAACTAAACCAATCCAAGTAATGGGCCGAGCCCAACAACCAAGTAAATTTAAAGTCCACTTTTACCCATTCTCTTATCAAAACAACAAGGAAAATAAAACAATATTTCCTATCTTTTAATTCATTAGTTACTTTCCTTGCTCATAGCCCATCAACTCGCCCAACTAGACCAATCCAATGCAACTGAACCCAATATTCATGCCATTGCTCCTGCAAATCTGAACCTTCATCCAAAATATAACACCACACTCTCTTTGGGTGCTAATTAACCCTCACAAGAAATCCTATTTCCTCTCCAACATAACCCTCTCACAAGGCCTGTGCACTAATAAGAAACCATCACAATTAATCAGAGGCCTCTACACATAACACTAGCGTCTACAAACCTTAGCCTTCATCACTAATTTCCCACACTTGATTATCATTTTATTTGCATGCCCACAAAACAACAACAGAAGTCCAGCACTAACATCCTCATACAGTACCACCATATGGACCCTCATCTAACTAAGCATCTTCCGGTTTAATGCACTCTTAAACCGATGACACCCATAATATTCCGAAAACTGGCCACAAAGAACCAAACACTAGGCTCTCCAAATTACTCATGTGAGAACTCAACTCATATATAAATATCAGACATCAATCCTCCTCTTTCATACCCATCACCCATACACAGTCAAATAAGACTTCACCAAAGACCCATCTCTCCCTACTTTAACAACCTCTAGTACAAGCATCATTTATCATCACATGAAAATAAATCAATAGATCAATGTTAATATAACCATACTAACCTCCACTCACTATCTAGAAAATCCCTAATAGCCTACTACCAATCTCCTGGCAGCACCAAAAGGACCACCAAACGTTCATCTACTCCACCTCCAAGTACTGCCCAACAAGAACCCATTATCACACATACAACATCAAATAACAATTTTCTTTAAATCAAGACCTTTCATCTCTTCATTCATGCTAACTACATCATCAAAATCATTAACTCTCACCATGGAATCAAATACTAAATCTATTCCAAGCCTCTAACAACCCACATGACAGCAGCCTTATTCCACTGTAAACCTCAAGCAAATATTGAAGAATATTATCCTATAACTACCTCTTCTCAAGCCTTGAACACAGCTCTGCACTATCATCCCGTGAGAATTAAAACAGGGACAGGAACCTTCATATATTTCCCCAAACTTGTATCTTCCTCCTCTTTGGACCCAGCTCCTAGTACCCTCTGAACTCCTAGCCATCTCTCTTCTTTCTCAAACCTTATATTTTATCATGATCACCCAGTCCGCCACCCCTCTAACCACACATCCCGTCCACGAAGACAACCAAGTCCCCAACAAATGCATGTGTGATGATTTTCCATTTAACACAAGAGGATCAGAGTTTACCTGAAGGAAACAACAGCCTTCTGCGCCTTTGAGAGAGTCCCACCATCATCTTAGTCGCCGGTGGACGCTTCCTCCCGTGCGTGTCGCGGCCTGGCAGGCTTCCGGTGTTGCCTGTCTCCGGGACATCCCCCTCCTTGCTCCGTTGTCTCTCGGTGTTCCTCCATTCCTCTCTGCAGGGCGGCGGCGAAGGAGGCCGCGGTCAAGGCTAGGGTTTAGAGAGTCCAGAACCGTTCCCTTTATAGTCTATCTCCATGCGGTTGGGATGATCGTAGCTCCCCTTCCTTTAATCACGCGAGCTCCATCACGTTCCTCTAACCGTTCTTATCCCTTTTTTTTTAAAAAAAACCAGGGGTTCCGCTGATCATGCGGTGGCGCACGCTCGTGGCGGAGGAGAAGTTTGGCAGCAGTTGACTATCCGGTGAGTTCCCGGCCCTTGGATCACCCTCAGGATCCCATCCTAGCCGTCGGATCAAAGACAGGCGCTCGCATGCATGCATGCCCGCGCCCTTTTTGCGAGATAGCCCTTCTAACTTTTAAAATTAATCTAGAGAAGTGATGCTTTATTAAACGTCATTGTGTAAATACCCCCTCTACTTTCACTTATTCACACTCAGCCCATCCTTGTGAGAGAGTGCAATCTTTCTTCCAAGTCCTCCTTTGTTTTAAAATAAATATCAAGTCCTTCTCAGGCCCCATTTAATCATATTTAGGGATTTAATCTATTTAATTTAATTTTTTTCCAATTAGGCCAAACTTAGAGAATTTCTCCAATTAATAGAAACCAGAAAATTCCACAATTTAATCCTCAAGGATTTAAATTCCTTTTACTCCCTCTTTTCTCCAATTACACTTAATTAGAAAATTCTTTTCCCAATCATAAAATACTTAAAAATTAGAAATCTCCAAAATTACTCAAAAACCCTCAGGTTTTACATTATCTCTGTCCCCATTATAAGTGAACTCGAAGAGGGAACACCTACCATCTAGTCTTCTACACTAGAAGTCATCATCAATTAGCCAGAGATCCGAGCAGGCCATGTGGCGTAATCAGATTATCGGCCAACAGTTAGTGATACTTTAGAGGAATTTAAAATTACTAAAAATAAACTAATATTGGTTAAATAAGTAATGAGATGGTAAGTTACTAATTATATTTTCCAAAAAAATATCAGAAATATTTATATATCATGTATTTTTATTTTATTTTAAAAATTTAACTAATTAGAAATTAAAATTTGAATTTTTGTGTTTAATATATTTATACAATCTCAATTTTAAAAAAGATACATTGTTATTATATATAATAATATTTTTTGGTGGATTTATAATTCATGTTTAACTCGGGGTTGTTTTCATAAAATTTCCCGAGGGAAACCCAAATCGGCGCCCGATCTAATCGACGCGTAGAACGAAGAACCATGTCGGAGCCGTACCAGCGTGCGAAGGCCGGGAGGCTGGTCTTCAAGGGCGGCGATCTCGCCGCCGTGAAATCCATCGACAAGAAGAAGAAGAAGAAGAAACAGAGGAAGCACGAGGAGGATGAAGGTGGTGCGGAGGAGAACCCTCAGGAAGTCGAGGGTGGCGCCGCCGATGCTGAAGGTGGCCCTTCTGATATCTATACCATCGACGCTGCGAAGAAGATGAAATATGAGGAGTTGTTCCCCGTGGAGACGAAGAAGTTCGGGTACGACCCTGCCAATAAGTCCCGCTCCAGCTCTCGATCCGTCGAGGAGGCTCTTGATGATCGCGTCAAGAAGAAGGCTGATCGATACTGCAAGTGATGAGTGGTCGACTTCTAGGTTTGTTTTCTCCTCTAGGGTTTTACTTTTTTTACTTTTTTTTTTTGGATTATCTGCTGAAGTTTGTGCTGTTAATCTAATAAATGTTATATTCTTTATTAGTATGGGACATGATTTTGATCTGTTTTGTGACATTCTTTTGATGTTGATTAGCAAGTTATTCATGTAATCATTAGAAAAAAGATTAAAAATTTGAAATTGAATGTATTGGTTTCAATAAAGTTCTTAGAAATGGTGGGAGGTGGTTGTTTGAATCCATGACAACATTGAAATGATCCTCTTGATTTCTTTATATCCTTTTTTCTTGGTGCTTTATGTTGCTAATACTGCTTGGTAATAGTCTTTAATTGGATTGTTTCATAGGGTTTGAGTTTTTTTTCTTCTTTTAATCCAACTGTTTATGATCTCAATGGTTGATATAGTGCTGTTTGGTGGTTCTGTCCTCATTTAATAAGAGTGCATAGATTTCCTGAATACAAAGTTTAGGTAGTCACATCATATGACCCTTGTAGCATTTCTTGTATCCTGGATTGGTGCCACCTTGGGTGAGGTGTTTGGTCTAGTGCATGATTTTGAATAATTTTCAGTTTGATTATGCTACTTCAAAACAATCAGCGGTATTTCTGTGATTTGGTTGATTGGTTGACCAAACAGTTTGTGCATAATCAGATTTGAAGATGTACTCTTAATGATGAAGCTGTTATTTGAGTTTAGTATATCCTTTTGGTTATAAGTTAATATGGATGGAATTCGGTGATGTACTTTGCATAGCTATGATTATGCACATTGGTAAGGTGAACAGTTATTGGTTGTTAATCATTTAGCTTTAGATTCCAAGGAGCCATGATATATCTATCAGGATTAGTTGATGTGACGTTGAGTGTAACTGGAGGTTTTAATCCCAATCAATTTTGTTTGATAGGGATTGGAAAATGGTGCATAAAAAGGATGTGATAATTCGATGAGTTTTCTCCAATATGCTTAATCTTATGAAGAGTTTGGACAGCCCAACTATGACAGTTCATATAATGTCATCTTGAAGAACCATATATTAAGTTGGTTAATATTTTTGTAAAGGACAACGTCAAAGTGGCAACTATTCATCAATCATGAAATCTATAAAGATTTGTGATGAGTGGTGAAATTCTGAGAATGCTAGTTAACGAGATTAAATTGCAGACAATGAGTCGATAGTGACAAGGATAAAGTACATTGAATATACAACAACAACAACCACCAAGCCTTAATCCCATACTAGATGGGGACCGTTATATGGATTCTTTGTCTCCATATCCCTCTGTCAAATGCAAGATTCTACTCAATATCTAATATAATGCAGGCCCCTTAAACATTATCTCTTCACGTAATCCCAGCCAACCTTTACCCTTTCTCTTACCTTCTATTACTAAACTATCACATTTTCGAACTGGGACACCTGTGAGTCTACGACACACATGTCTAACCCATCTTAAATGTCATTCTCTTATTTTATCTTCAATCGGCAGAATACGCACCTTCTCTCGTCTGGACGCTGCTCATTTCTCGATCTCATTCCAATCTGTATTTAATTACCACTTATCCATCTTAATATCCTTATTTCTCTCACATTCATCTTATGAATATGCTGAACTTTAGTTGCCTAACACTCACTCTTATATAGCATTGCTGGTCTAACTGTCGATCTATAGAACTTTTCCTTCACTTTATGAGACATCTTCTTATCACATAACACACCCGTGACACTTCTTCATTTCAGTCATTCCCTTTGAATTCTATTGGTTACATCTCCATCTATCAATCCATCATCCCTAAAAATGTAACATAGTACTTAAAATCTGCTACATTTAAAAGACTATCACCCCGCTTTAGTTTGACTTCCATTTCATCTCTTCTACTTCTGTGACTAAAAATTATAGCCAAGCATATATTTCGTCTTACTTTTACTTCAAATTCTAAAAAGCCTCTACTTTCAAGAAATTGCTTTCTCCACAGCTTTAACTTCGATTAACTCCATTTCTAGTCTCATCAACTAGGACAATATCATTTGCGAACACACACACACACACACACACATATTATCTGTTGGTTAATTATGGATGTGACAAGTTGTGTTTCTTATTCTCATAATAATAACCATGTGGAAGGAATTAATTAACATTTTTTAGTGTGTGTATATATATATATATATATATAAATTCTGATAAGATAAGGCCGGTTAGAACATTGTTCATTTAAGGTCGCCTCCCATTTACCCACTTGCACAGTGTTTTAAGGAAATACGGTTATATATATATATATAAATTCTTATAAGATAAGGCCGGTTAGAACATTTGTAATATCATTTAAGGCCGCTTTCATTTACTTATTACATTAAATGTTTTAAAGGAAATCCAAACTGCATAAACAAAAAAAAACATCAAAAAAATGTTAGATGCCACAATTTTCATACAATTTGGGAAGGTGATAGGGTTTTCATCTTAACTGGTGAAATTTTTCATTCAGACGGTTGGATTTCCTTAAAACACCTGGGCTTAAAATGCATCGCGACTTCAAGACAAAGATAAGCGCCTACTAATCGCGATAAGATCAATTATATATATATATATATATATAATCCAACCGCATAAATGGAAAAGTTAACATCAAAAAATAAAGCTCTAAGATGCCAATTTTCATACAATTCGGAAAGTTCAGGGTCTTCATCTTAACGGGTGAAATTTTCCATTTGTAGGTTGGATTTCCTTAAAACACTGTGGAAGTGCTTTTAAAATGGGCGACCAAGACCGGTGATATTAAGGCCGCCGGCCACATGATATATATATATATATATATATATATATATATATACCTGCCCCATACTACGGCCGGCTTTTATCATCGCAAAGGGTCGCTTCCATTTGACCCACTTGTACAGCTGTTTTAAAGCGAAATCCAACTATATAGATGGAAAGTAACATCTAAAAATAACCTAAGATATCAATTTTCATACAATTTGGAAACTTCAAGTCTTCATCTTAACTGTGAAATTCAACCTAGGATTTATATAAATTTTCACCCATTAAGATGAAGCACCCTACAAGTTCCAAAATCGTATTTAAAATCGACACGCTAACTTATTTTTTCGACGCTTCTTTCCATCCATAATGTTGGAAATCTTTAAAATACGCCTCCAAGGCCAAAATGGAGAGAACCTTACCGAACAATGTTCCTACCGCCCGATTAGACATGCTCAGATATATATATATATATATATATATATATAGATTTATTTGTTGATTAGTTATGAATGTGACAAGTCATGTTAAGGGTTGGAAATAACGTTTGCTAATGATGTTACACATGGAAAAAGCATGCTATTAGCTGGCCTTGAAATTTTGAATCCAATATTTGTCTTGTGAGATGTAAGGGCTTTTGAACAAAATTATGGGGATAGATAAAGCTTTATCTGAAGCTTTCAATTTTTATCAATGTCTCTTTCCAACTTGTTTTACTTTGACAAGAACTATGTAAAAAGGTAGTGACTGACGACTGTTTAATTACTGATGATAGAGTCCTTCCGGACATGGAAGGCATTGTGATGTTTATGCTTTTGATGGTTCATGCATAATAGTTGCATGTCGAAAGGATAATGTTGTTATATCTTATAGGAACCAAAATGCTCTTTCTCCAATCGTTTGACATTTTTTCCCCTCTCATGATAGAGTTAAAAGTTGTGTTAACCATGATACCCCCACTTCTCTAAGACATTTCTAAACTTCAATCCGGATACTATTCGGGCCACAAGCTTTGTCATATTTTATCTTTTTCAATGCTTCCTTGACCTAACCAGACCTGATTCTACGTGTGTAGCTACGATTCCTCTATATCACTGATGTATAAAGATATGTAAAGTTATTTTGACAAGATGTAAAAAGGTAGGGACTGATGACTGTTTAATTATTGATGATAGAGTCCTTCTAAACATGGTAGGCATTGTGATGTTTATGCTTTGATGGTTCATGCCTAATAGTTACAGATCAAAAGGTTAATGCTGCTGTACCTTAATTGTTTTGTGCCCAATGATAAGTTTTTTGATTGCTTCATAACTGGAATGGCTGTTAAGTGAATTAACTTGAGTCCCTGTCTTGGGTTGCCATCAAGTACTTTCAAATTAACACAACTAGAATTACTGGACAGGTGAAGATCCACTAGATTTGAGATGTAAATGGCATGTGTTTACTCTTGCTAAATGATACCTCACTTTAAACCTTGTCTTAATTCCCTTCCCAAGATTTTGAAGGTTCAGAAACCATTTAGGTAGCATCACAAGTCTTGTTTTGGTTTTGACTTGGTAGACTGAGAAGCACAATGTCTCTTAGAAGGTTGTGGTATGAAAGTGCTTGCATGTCTTCAACTTAATCTATCTTGAAACTGGTTGTGTGAAAGTGAACTTAACTATGAATATGGCTGTCTGTTTTTGAAGAGATAGACATGGTGTCATTTTAGCCGTGTGGGAATTGTGGTAGGTTTCGAGATTTCCTTCTTTCTTCCTTTTTTTAGTCTGATCTCCATGTTAAAGCTTCTTTGTATTCAGTATTTATAAATTATAATGCACTGCAGTTTCATGGAGGATTTCGCTTTCCGTTCTGTCTACTTAATTTGAGATAAAATGGCTTGTTAGTCCTATGAAATTCTCGAACCTTTTGTTGGGGTGGCAATGAACTGTGGCCTCTATCTAATTCAATGTCTCCCTATTTTGATCGATATACTTTTGTCAATTTCATCGCAATGATAAGACAAAATTCCCGTTATTGTCGCTCTGATCTGCCCACTGTCACTGACATTTATTCCTTTGTTTTTACTGTTGTTCTCCAGGACATGACGATGCAAAGTATCAACTGGAATTTTCATGTTAGGCCAAATGACCGATGCTGAGTTCCTACTTATTTGTGCAGATGTCTTTACTAATACACGTACCAATACCTCAGACTGAATCAATGCTGAAATTTTATGTTTGTAACTCCGAGATGATCATTCATCTGTAGCTCTTGAGATTGATCATTAATAGTCTGTTAAAATGTTTATCAGTTGACCATCAATACATTATCTATTTTACTGAAATCTTGACCACAACTATTAAAAGTTATCTCGACAAGGTCAAACCCTACCAATTCATGCAACCATTTGACCCAAAGCTACTGCTGTTGTTGCTGGTGGTGGTCTGAACCATCCAACAACCCACTGAAACCCATTTTGACAATTTTTTTTTTGTTTTTGTTTTTTTTTACCAAGGCGGCAAGCAGCCCCTGAAGAACATCAAAGGATGTGTTATAGGTTTTGGTAGCTCACATGTTGCACAAATATTGTACACCCGAAGGCTCGACAACTCAAGCATGGAACAAACCCGTACACTTGAACCCTTATCTTACAAGAGGTGGGATTCGACTCCGGACCATCCACAGGAGAATTCTATCTCTTGACAAGGGACCCCGGGCCATCCCATTTTGACAAACTTAAAACATTGACAAAAATACAAATAGAAAAACAATTAAAGGCTAATGACACCCACATTTGCTGAGAAGGATCACACTTAAGCTTCAAAGCAGCCATGCGTTGACATTTAAAAGTAAAAGAGCTTTTCATTAAACTAGTTAAGTAACCAGAGTTAACCTTAAAGAGACTTCATCCATGAATCAAAGGACACGTCCCTTACCAAACAGTATCACCTCCTCTGAAATCTTAAATCTATTCTTGTAATCCATCATTCCCATTGTCCCACAAATCCTCAGTGGGATGTTGGCATGCAGTGGTACCCTTGTTTTTCAAATTCAAAGTTGTTTCTCCTTTGTCCTTTATGTGATTAAAAAATTAAGAGAAGTTATTAGGGTTTTATTGACATATAAGAAGGGTCAACAAGGATGGATTACAGCAGTCTCAGGAGCTTGCCGGTGATTAAGTAAACAAAGGTTTGTGCTAGCTTTCCCCACTTGGATTTTAGAAAAGCTCGCGTGCTTATTGCTCAAGCTCTTCTTTTGTCTCTTCCTTCCTCAAAGCTTGTGGGTCCCTGCCACTTGTCTATCTCTTCTTCCACCCTCCTTCACTTTTTTTTTTAAATTTTAATTTAATTAGATGGCTTTGAACCAAACTTAAAAAGTTTTACATAAACACACATGTACCACAGAGATCTGAGTCGGAGATCGTCTCCGCAACCACTATGATGATTGTTCGAGTCTCTTTTGAGAGCGAGAAAAGAATTCTAATTTTGTAAGTTTTTAATCTTTAACGTCTCGTGCTCCGTTGAACTATACAACTTGAATCCGTGACCTCCAATATCACATGACGACAACTTTATCATTATGAATTATGATTTTATATATGCTAGTTAAATACATCAGCAACCTCAAGTTTGATAAAACAAGATAAGATTTGATACCTTCGACAAGTGCTCGTAGATCTATTCGGTATCAGTCTATTTTACTTATAATTAATAGTTTATTAATAAATAATTTAGCTACAATAAAGGATTTACCGTACACTGCACCAACTTTACTACCATGTAATTATATATTCATATATAGTCTTTGGATTATGATCCCTCACCCACTTCAAAAAGTGAAGGCATGACAAGCTTGTGTTTGATGTGTGTTCTTTCTTGCAATAATATTTAATATATATTCATAAGACATGCAATCCTTCACTCCCTCTCCAAGAATTTGAGAATGATAAAACTCTTGAAAAGAAAGTGCAAATAATTCAACTTTCTTTCAAGCATGTCAGTGTCATTAAAGCAAAGAATGTTACACTAAGCACTTCCTTAAGCATTAACATAAATATTCATTAACAAGGGAGATTGCCATCCAAGTCACAACATTCCCTTTCTTTAATTTATACAATGGCATGCTCAAGGCCTAATTAAAGCTTTGTTTAGCTTCATTTTCATCCTTAAGAACTTGAGATTAAGTATATGGTTGTTATAAAGGTCTTGCCTTTTTCTTTTTAAGATGCATTGTGAAAACACAATGGATGTAGATCTTATGGTGAAGAAGGCCTGCGTCTTTGAGTGGCTAACAAATTAAAGAGTCTTGGTCTCAATTCTCAAGAGAAGGAAAGAGCTTTGCAAGTGTTTTAAAGGGAAGATGGTTTTAGTGGAAGTATATGTCACATAGCCTTGTGGAGAGAGGTGGGGAGCCACCACCACCCAATCACACCACCTAGAAAGCAAGTTTGGCTTTTAAAAAGATGGATTAATTGATCAAATAATTAACCTAATTAACTTGAATAGGAATGGAGGAACTAGCTAGGGTTTGGCATCACATGAAGTGTACATATGGGTTCATTCATTAATGTTATCCTATACTTGGCCTATTCATCCATGGAGATTAGTATTAATCTCATGCTCATGTTTTAGGGTTTCACATCACAAAAAAGAAAAGTTAGAGGATATTCATAGAAAGATCAATAAGTTTTACGTGGTCTGATTTACTTCCACTTGTGAAAATGATCATAAAAGAAAAGTGTGTTTCAAAGAGAGTCGAGAATCAAGATGACCGTGATATCTATAGATTATTTGCATGAAAAAGTACAAAGAGTTGCTATCTAAGACTGAGCTTTGATTATTTTGTTTCTTATTTTATTTTCATAAAGGGTTTTGCGTCATAGAAAAAAAAAAGTTAGAGAATATTCGTAGAAAAATCAACAAGTTTTACGTGGTTCAATTTACTTACTTCCACTTGTGAAAATGATTAGAAAAAGTATGTTTCAGTAAAGTCGAGAATCAGTATAATGATGATATCTATCGATTATTTACTTGAAAAAGTAAATAATTATTATCTAAGACCGAGCTTTGATAATTTTATTGTGACTCGGACTCTTAATTTATTGTCTTTTTTATTTTCATAGATTGTCATTTATCTACTTTAATAAAAGAAAAAGATCGAGCCATAGACACGAAGGTTATCTATGTTGCTTAAAAGTAAATAAATTTTTCTTAAAATACATATGGCAAGCAATCATACACTAGACAAAGAGATTACTTTGTTGAGCATAATCTTGTGTTATTCATAGTATCAATAGAATTAGATGGACTGACTACTTCAACATAAAGCAATATAATGATGAATATTGAAGAAGAAATCGCAGAAAACCAAAAAAGAAGACACAAGGGTTTATAAGGTTCGACAATTACCTACTCTTAATTAGGATCTCCATTATATGATGAACAGAAAATTTTTACATGTATATATTGCTACACAGAATTGGATTCATAACACTAATTTGGTGGCATTACGAAACAACTATATTTAGACATGTTCGAGGGGCTCTCAGGTTTGAGGGTAAATTTCAAATAAACTCGATAATCCCATTCGGTCACATAGGCACACACCGCTAGACATAACTTAAATAATTAACTGCAATACAATTTCCCTTCCCATCAAATTATACCTTGGAGTCCCAATATTCGGAAGACGCCCAAGAAAGGAGGATTGACACGACCTGATTAAGAGAATTAGGGGGAAGCTAGCCTCATGGAAAGGGAAGCTCTTGTTATTGGGAGGCGGATTGACCCTGCTCAATTCAATCCTCTTCACAATGCCTATGCATTGGATGTCAATTTACCACCTCCTAGAATGGGTAATCAAAAAGTTGGATGAGATAAGGAGAAACTTTCTTAGAAAGGAGTGAATATAGAGACTAGTGCGTATTACTTGGTGAACTGGGGAAGATTGTGTCAACCAAAATTACAAGGGAGATGGAGAATATTAAACCTTCGAGAGTTTAACAGAGCGCTACTAGGGAAATTGTGGTGGGGAATTCTCATAGAAAGGGTCAGGATAGGCCTTAAAATCTTTAAGGAGGCATATTTTAGAAGAGGATTCATCGATGTACACAAAGAACCCTAGGAAGAGCATCCTTTTTCTCGAAAGGCATCTACCATGAAGGGGCACAGATGCTAGCTATCCAACATCACAACTATACCTGGGGGCAGAGCATCCATAAATGTCTGGATGGACAATTGAATTGAAGTGCATTCTCCTTGGAATATGCTCCCACCCTTTCAGGCACCGATCCTTAAGAAATCTACATCAATCCTACAAGCACAAGAACTAATTAGGCATGGACGATTGATCCTCAAACAGGGCCTCCTATCACAAAAGGAAACAGTAGAGTTCTGAGCACTAAGTCAACATGAACCTCCAAAACATCCAAGGAACAGGTGGAGAAGTGAGAATATGACCCCTTGCAACATCTAAAAACTTTACCTTCAAGACATTATATTTCTTCAAGATTGATGGAGGAATCATGAGAAACCTAAAAAAGAACTTCTGGAAAGGACCATGCCCCCTCAAAATCAATTTTTTTTCTTGGTTAGCCATGGAGAACAAAATACTTATTCTGGATAACTTGCACAAGATAAATGCTATTCCTCTCGAATTCGTTTCCCGAATTCGGTTCCTGAATCTAACCCCGCTAGTGGGGTTATTAACCCAGGTAGCTGGATTTGATGTGTTGATGATCCCGAGATAAAATCAACGGTTTCGGGAAACCAATTCAGGCTCTTTTGTTGGGATTTATAGACGACTTCTTGCACAAACGTAACTGAAGCAGCACTCACACATAATGCTTCATGTACAATACTGAAGACGAATCGGTATTGCACCTGTTTATTTCCTGTCCTTATGCATCTAGCATCTGAACCCACTTTCGAGACCTATTTAGAGCACAAAACATGTCGATGGAACTACAAGAAATCTGGAGCAAAGGCAATGTTCCCTGTAAGGTAGACAAATTAAACACTGCGTTGGGGATGAGATCTCACGACCATGGCCATCACATGGTGTATATGGGGAGAAAGAAATATGGGAAGCTTTCAAGACAAAAGACGTGTTTTCTTAAATTTCTCATATTATCTTGGTTTGACAGAATGTATCTGCAAGTACGTTAAGTTAAACCTTGAGTTCACCAAAAAACCCCGTGGAGTCACGTTGAAGATGATGAGACCTTAGAGGAGGACACACCAAGAGGGGGAAACAACTAACAAGCACATCCCACAACTAGCCTTACCTATTCTATGCTTACTTTTTTGTAAAACCAGTTATCTAAAATGTACTTGTTTTCCAAATTAATATAAATAAACATGGTTTACCTACCTTAAAAAAAAACTATATTGGAGCCAAAATTCAGTTCCTAAAGGAAAGACTAGAAAAACGCATGCTTGTCTTGAGACATAACGACATTGATTAAGCTTATGTTGATGCTTTGATCCCTCTTTGTTTGCAAATGTCACTACCATGGACCCAAATGAAAGAAGAGATTCATCTCTCCCTAAAATGCAAGGAAGACCACAAGGAGTTGAGGGGGCCATGCGCATAGAAACCTCCATCTCTCTTCAACACTCCCTTTGTCTTGTTCTTCATGCATTAAAGAATAATGCAAAGGATATTAATCTAGTATATATAGATTCTTATGAGCTTTGTTTGTCTGATCAGTGTGTCCTACTTGTTGCTTTTAGTTTGACAAATGGCACAGTGAGTAACAGAGATTTGTGATCTATAGCTGTTTGTTGTCCTGTCTTTGTCTTTCTTCATATTAATTATGTCTCCATCCATGGAGCTTACCATTTTTTCTTAAAGTTGCTCAAACGGTGTTGGGTTCATTGCTAGTTAAAGTTTTCAATGATGTCTTCTTTCTTGGAATTTACCATACTATTTTGTTTTTATTTTATTGTTTATAAAAGTAGATAAATCACATCGATTGTTAAAAAGAAGGAAAGTACATGGTCCATATGATAAGAGAGAATAAATAGTAGGTCCATTCTGAGTTCTTGGGTGGGGTGGTTTTTTGGTCGGTTCCTTTGTTGTGTTAGGCTAACTGGAGGCTTTATCCTTAAACTCATCCTTACACGAATGCTGTGTTGGATCTTTTTGGGTGAACATCAGGCTCTTTTCTATTATGAACTCCACTAATAGTTTGGTCTGTTTGGTCGCTTAATTCCAAAAGAGCATAAGAAAATTGATAGTTTCAATCAGTTTGGTGAAAACATGTTATTTATCATTAAAACATCTTTAATTCCTTTTAAGTCAAAGATTCCAAGTGATTATCATTCTATTTTATTACAATAATAATGTTTCATATATTCAAATTTAAATTTTATATATATATATATATATATATAAAGTCCTTTTCATCCATCATTTTCCTTGAAGAAAAGCTACTTCCTTTCCCCTCCTAACTCAAGACCATTCCAAGAACTTGTGGAGAAAAAGCACTCAATTGCTAAATTGAAAAATTCTCTCCACTACCACAACCTTGACCTTACCCTCTTTGCATTTGGAGTTTAAAGTTTAAACCTATCCACAAATCTTAATATATATATATAAATGGCAAAAACATTGGAATCAGCCAAAAATAGAAATACCCTATCGCTCTCTTTTGGGACACATCCTAAACATGGTGCATTTGGGCTACCATAAATGAACAGCCATAAGCAAAATAGTTTGGGGATCCTCCTTGGTTTCAGTGAAGGGTAAGCAAGTTTAAGGTCTCAAACAAAAAGACTTTGTAGGGCACCCTCCATGTCTGTCATGAGGAAGGGGGTGCAGGGGGGACACGGACCACTACTACCACCCACCATCTCCAACATTATACACCTTTATTTAAAATCTTATATTTGATTAATAGATATTTTAAAATATAAATATATATAAATCTTGAAGAGTTTGTGTTAATTTGATGGCAAATTTGTAACAAAATCATGCTAGGGCATCGTGAGGAAAGGATTAAATTTTATTTATTGCAACTATATTTGAAAAATATTGTCGTAATGTGACTTGGAGGTCACGTATTTGAGTCATAGAAACAATCTATAAAAAAAAAAGATAAGATCGTGATACAGATCCAAGTGGCTCCTGACCTTTTTGGATCTCACGATACGGAGCTTTTATAAAGACTGAAACTACCTTAAAATTATAAGAATGGGAGCCTTGACGCAATGATAAAGCTATCGCCATGTGATCGACTTGGAGGTCATGTGATTCAAGTCACAAGACAGTCTTTCGCAAAAAGCAAGTGCAGTCGCAAGTAATGTGATCCATGCATGTGGTCTGATCTTTCCCTAAACCTCACGCATAGCGGGAGTTTTGTCACAACGGACTACCATTTCTCAGCCAGATCGATTTGAAAAAGTGATAAATATTTTGAAAACTCTTTAGACAATAAAATATAATGTACCATCAACTTTTACAAGGAAAGTTGGCTAGGACCGAGAAAAACTCAAGATTGAGAAAATACTAAACTCTAATTAATGAAAAATGATTAAAAAGAAACTCTAATTAATTAAGGTTTGACGTCATGACAAGGGGATATATCCTTAATAAAGAGCCCTTGCACTTGCACTTCCATACAAACCTTATTTCCAAAGAAGGTCCTATCTTCTCTATCTCTCTCTTTCTCTCTTTCTTTCTATATCTTCTTCCATGGCTCAAGAAGTTTCAGAAACCTCAGTGGCCAGCTCCTCTCCCACACCAAACTGTTGGGAAATCCATGCCCCTCTTTCCTCTTGGAACTACTCCCACATCAACCGCTGGCAACCCCACAGCCACCACTCCACCTCCTCCTCCTGCGACGAGGACAACTCCATCTCCAACACCACCTCCCTTATGGACTCCTCCTCCGCCGACCTCTCCGGCGACCCCCCTGACAACAACCTTTGGAGCCAAGTCCTACTGTAAGTCTCATGATCTCATGCATGCATATATGCATGCATCCATGCATGTTGTTATCTCTATGTTTTTCTTTTACTGCAACTGTTCTTCATATCAATGTTTAATTAGTGGGTCGGCAAGAATCTAATCCGATCCAATCAAATCTAATAAAAGTGATCATTTACAAGGTATATATACGTACATATCTATATGAAGAATATTATCAAAGTTTTTGGTTCGAAAAGAGAGATTCTCTTCCATCTTCTTCTTCTTCAGTAATTCATGTGTTTAGATTTCTAATTTTTGTTTTTCTTCAATTCTCAGAAACGTTGGAGGAGGAGTTGAGATGCACCACCATCAAAACCATGAGAATGGAGAGAACTTCCTTGAAGTTTTATCATCGAAAAGCCTACCGACGGAGATTTTTGATCCCGCTTGTGATTACTTGAAGAAAATGGACAGTAGTTGGGAGATCAACAACTTCAATGGTGGCTTAATGGAGCATGAGAGGTTCACTAATCTCTCTGATCTTGTTAAGAACTGGTCTCTAGCTCCTCCTGCCAACTCTCAGTTTGATCATGTTCAGATTGCTCCTAATTCACTTGCATGTAACATTCCTATCAATCCAATGAGTACTAATTCTCATATCAAGCATGACCTTGCAAACAATGGAGTTCTGAGCTCAAATTACTTGCCATACATGCATGAGATCAAGATGGAGAATCAGCATCAAGATCACATCAATGGCTACCAATTTGGTCAATTTGGTCTTAATAATACAATCACAGGCTTTGATAACAAGTTCCACAGTCCAATCAGTACTGCTGATGTTTCATGGTCCAGTTCATCATCAAGAAGTTTATCAGACCTTATCTCATTCAAGCCAGTCCAGTTTAGAACTTCCAAGCAGGTTCTCAAAGGCTCAGATCACTCATCTCATGATGCTAATAAGAGTTCATCCTCTGTAAGTCTTCACTTTATATATACTTTTTAACACAACTTTATTGTTCTTTAGTTAAATAGTCAAGTTGATGCTTGCAGACAAGAGGAAGTGGGAGAAGCACTGGAACAACAAATGAAGGCAAAAAGAAAAGATCTGAGGAGAATAATTCTGAGGCACTTCTCAAGAAATCTAAGCTTGAAAATTCAAGTTCTTCATCATCAGTCAAGGTATTAATTAATCTGCTCAAATTGTATATCAATTACCTTAATTTATTAATACATTCAAACTGATAATCATCCTGTGAAAACAGCTGCAAGTGCCTAAAGTAAAGTTTGCAGACAGAATCAGTGCGCTCCAACAAATCGTTTCGCCTTTCGGAAAGGTAATTAAAAAACGAAGTTTTTCTTTTTCGTTTATCACCAACAAAATTACTGATTCTCTGCTTAATTCGGCAGACCGATACTGCATCAGTACTAATGGAAGCGATTAACTACATCCGATTTCTGCAAGAACAAGTACAGGTAAATGAGATATATCAATCATTCTAACAATCAATACATATTGGAGCTGATTTTTATATTGATATTGATGATTATGCTCATGCAGTTGCTAAGTGATCCATACATGAAGCTGAATGCAAACATGGTATGCAGAAACTATATATTGTTTAATTAGTTGATTGGAGATAGATTAATTTATGGGAAAATAACTGAAGACTATGAATGATTTGAATTCAGGAACAAAATTCATGGGGAGGAATGGAGAGGAAGGAGAAAGATAAGGTTGATTTGAAGACTAGAGGGCTTTGTTTAGTTCCTATATCTTGCACACCTCAAGCATACAGGGAAAACAGTGGACCAGATTACTGGACACCAACATACAGAGGATGTTTGTATAGATGAAGACACTAATTAAAACTGTTTCATTTCTACATTCAGCTCCTCACTTGATCTCATTTATAGTGTGAGATCTTTTACTGATTAATGCTAGCTAGTCTTGAATATGTCTGAATATCCATCTTAATTTCTATTCTAGTGGAAATACTTTTACAAACTTGTGTTTATGTTTTCTGATGGTATAACACATGCTATTTGTTAATTTGAGTAAGATTAACCAATATGTAATTTGTGAGAGACTTATTTTATTTTATTTTATTTTAAAAAATGTGGATTAACCACAATTAGGAGTGTAAATAAGTCGAGGTTGAGGGAGTCTTAATTACACCTGGATATTAGCTCAAACATAAGGTATATAATCCACACGAACTTCAAATTAATTTTAACATTACAATTGTAGAAATAAATAAGCCGGAGTTGGATTTTGTAACTCAACAAAGTATGTAATCTAGAGGTTGAGGCTTCAAATCACGTCTGTGACTTATCCATATTTATATAAAAAAAAATATGTAATCTAGACTATGCGCCGCACAAGCACACTTTGTGGGCCGAGATTGGTGTGGCCCATGTGCCTTGACTACTAGAGCTCTCAAACCATCAAACCAAGGCCATATTAGAGCTGCGTTTTCAAGCCAGCCGCTTGGCACGGCCCAACACGAATTGAATTTTTGTGTTTGGGTGGCACGACATGTTAGGGATATAGTTGATATTCCCTAGATCTAATCTTTTATGTAATAATTTGAACACATTTCAAACAATACATTTTGATTAGGGTTAAAGCCATTTTTGGTCCCTGAAAACAGGGCTAATGTTCATTTCCATCCCAAAAATTTAAAATTTGTTCAATACGGTCCACATCAGCATATACTGACACTTATCACTCCACATCAGCAAAATAACGACCTAAACATAATAATAAAAAGATTATATGCATTTCATTGGTATTCCACATGACCGCCACGTCAGCAATAGGGACCAAAAATGCCAAAATACAGAATATAGGGACCAAATTGAACAAATTTTGAATTTGGGGATGGAAATGAACATTGGTCCCGTTTGCAGGGACTAAAAATGGCTTTAACCCTTTTGATTAATATATGAAATTAACTTTCTTTTATTATCATATTTTTAATTATTTATTATGATGATGTCCTTGATTAAATTTAGAGATTTGTCATTATGATGGAGATCATAATAATGAGAGTCAAGTCTTAAACTATTTATCTAAATTGTTCTTGAGCACAGGATTAGTAAGATTATAGAACAATATTAGTGATAAGGTCAAATTACTATATGTGTGATAGTCTCTATAAGATAAAGATTAGTTGATCTCATTAACTAAATCACATATATAGATGATGCATATGGAGATATGATCAATAAACCGATTCAATTGAGAATACCTAATGGTTAAAATTACCATTAAACTGCCAATATGATATTCTCTTGAAGAATGTGATGTAATAGTTTCCTTTGACCTAAGATCATCATAGTAATTAATAAGTTATTTATCATACTTTGATTTCGGACACCTATTGCGCGCCCTAGGACGATTGTTGAAAGAATAATGGGTTTGATTAAAGACTTGTAGAATTAATGGCTGATCAAGATGGAATCTGTCAACTTTTGGTAATGAGTTGGAGCTCTATGTTGTCATTATTTATAACGACTATATTAAGATCATGTCCAGGGCAATTGAATGAAGAAGAAAAGAGTTTCTTAAGTTATTCATTGGTTGTTTATAATTGATATAAAACATAGTTGACAACTTATTGTGATTTGACAATTCAACTATATCCTAGGTTGATCTGGAGTTTTATAGACAGAAGAAAATATTACATTATTCTTCAATGGGTTCTTGAGAGTAATTGTATACTTCATCCTATCCGATCGTTAAGGAGTGTTGCAAGACACCAACCTTGATTAGTAAATTAATATGACTAATTTGCTACCGGCTTAATATTGAACCTATGAGGTCATACAGTAACGAGTGTTCTGATCTTTGCTATAAGATTAATTATTTTATTATTTGATGATTAAATTAGATTATTTAATTAATCAAATGAATAAAATTTTTAGTCCAAATGGAATATTAGTATATTCTTTACTAGCATATAGAGAATATAATTAATATTATGGACGAATTGAATTTTTATATTTAGAATAGCAAATTGAATAATGGTTGCATGTAGTGGTTTAGGGAAACCAAAAGCCACATGCAAATGGTTCGGGAAAACCAAAAGCCAAGTGAAAAATGGTTTTGGGAAAATCAAAAGCCATATGCAAATGTTGTACAACATTTAGTTCAATTTATTTGTGAATTCCGTTTATCAAAGGGTTGATAGCAAAAGTTGGTCTCTGTGTGGATACGCATAGTTTTCTTATTATCGAGGAATTTTATAAAAGAATATGCTTCCAAGTTCCAAGTATGTTTTAGATGCAATCTTTAACATGTTAAATAAATTTTAAATTCAAATAGGTATTTCATTGGATTATTTTCGTCTTCCGCTGCGTGTTTTAAACACCAAATAATCCATCACGACACGGATAGTGTTAGGGTGTGGCCAATGGCGAAACCAGAAGCAAAAATAACGCGGTGTTGATTTCAACTTAAACAAAAATTATAAATACTAAAAAAAATTATATGAATTCAAACTTAAAATTATAATAATCAATATTTCTAAAATATAAAATATGCATACTACTAATGACTATCACTATGAGGTGGGAGTTGAATCCTTCAGCTTTTCATATTTTGAAATCGCACTAAAATAACTTCATTATCAATTGTTTCACACACCTGTCATTCAATATAGCATATCATATCATTCAACCATTCATCTCTTAATAATCCAAAGATAGACTAGCTATAAAAGAAGGTTTAATCAAGAGAAAAAAATAAATAAAACATTAAAGAAATAATTTTTTTTAAATTATTTTATAGATGAAATTGAATACTATTCACTTACTTTGTTAAACAATTATATGAATCCAATTATAGTTTGTTAGGGTCTACAAACTATAAAAGAAACTGTAAAATCATAGAATTCATATTTGTGAAGATTTACATAAATTGTATATAGCTTCATGTAAAAAAGAAAAAGCTGAAATTAATTAACCTTTTGAACAACAGTAATTAAATCTTAATCTAAAATAATTTGAAAATATTTGCAAGTTTTTTTTTTCGTTTTTCCTTATATGATGTTGAAAAGCATAAAAAAAAATTATAATGGTATTTCTCATGTATTTTTAAAATTTTTATTTATCAATAAATTATATTATATACTTTTTAGTTTTTATATAATAACTTTGTAAAAATTTAAAAATAAAGAAACATCCTTGTTTTCGGATTCAGATACCGTCTTGCCCTTCTCTCATGAGTCTCATTGCTTCGCTTTCCTCTTTTCCATGACCCCAGTTCCGATCGGAGGTATAAAACCCTAATCTCGTATTTGAATCACTCGATTCTCACCTTCGAGTACTTCAACAGTTTACTGTTCTTTTGTATTAGATCTCACTAGAAATCCTGCTAAAATGGCTCTTTTTTTAGACGATATTTGATCAAATTGCTGCCATGTCTCTATGGATTTCTGTTTCTATCTTTCTTTATGTTATCTTGTCGAAATGCTGCTTTTTTTTTCACTTGCAGATGATCTGTGGCTTGTGATTTATTGAATCTTTACCTGGATTTGTACCATGTGATGGCAAAACTCAATTTTGTAATCTCATAGCACCCCCTTTCCCCCTTCATGGAGCTAGGGGCCCTCTTGGATCCCAGGGGGTGCATAAGATTAAATAAAAATAATATTATCCTATCTTACTTTTTTTTATATATTTTTTACCTCGGTGGATCAAAACAAAAAACCAAATTAGTTTACAATACTGGTTAGGATAAAATTTTCATTTTCTCTTTCTAATTTCATTCGTTTAATTTTTGGGCATGAAGGTACCTCTCCAAAGTTCCTTTTCATCTCTTTAATCTGGTCAAATTTATTGTGATTTCTTTTCTGTAAAATGTTTTCAGTGTTTTTTTTTTTATTGACTTCTGAACTTTTCTTCTCTGATTGTCATGTTTGTTTGTGATTTTGAGGAGAAAATAATGAAGCTCTGTGACAAGAGTTTGGTATGTTTGCTTGTTTATGCAGAGGTGGCAGACAGTAACAGTCCTGAAGGCGATCAAACAAAGAAAAGAAGATTAAGAACATTCCTGAAGGCAATCATCTGATGGAAGATTAAGAGCATTCCTGAAGGTGATCATCTGATGGATGTCAAGAAGAATAAGAACATTGTATCAAACAAAGAAAAGAAGATTAAGAACATTCCTGAAGGCGATCATCTGATGGATGTCAAGAAGAATAAGAGCATTGTATCAGACAAAGAAAAGAAGATTGAGAACATTCCTGAAGGCGATCATCTGATGGATGTCGAGAAGAATAAGAGCATTGTATCAGAAAAAGAAAAGAAGATTGAGAACATTCCTGAAGGCGATCATCTGATGGATGCCAAGAAGAACAAGAACATTGTATCAAACAAAGAAAAGAAGATTAAGAACATTCGTGAAGGCGATCATCTGATGGATGCCAAGAAGAACAAGAACATTGTATCAAACAAAGAAAAGAAGATTAAGAACATTCCTGAAGGTGATCATCTGATGGATGTCAAGAAAAGTAAGGACATTGTATCAAACAATGAAAAGAAAATTAAGAACAACATTTCACAGATTGTGGACCATAACACCCATTTGCAAGATGGAAAACTGAGCAATCCCATTGATGTAGAGAATTTCAACTCCGGCAAAAGAGGCCGTCATTGGAGCCTCCCCATTGTTGTGGACACAGAAGACACCGAAGAAGGTGGTCAGGAAGACCCAATTGCTGTCGATGAGATCGAAAGAATTGTAAGGCAAAAGGCTGATGGCAGGAACCAGCCTATATTGGTGGAGGATGATGACGATGATGATGATCTTCTTGGATTTGTTATTATGGTGTCACTCTCTGATATGGATGACCGAATGGGAAAAAGAACTGCACGAGCCATTGATTCTTATGTGGATGTTTTTGATTGTGAATATGTTGGAGAGTCAAGCTATTCGAGGAAGAGAGAGATGGTTGATTGTGGCATTTGCATGGAGGAGGTTGACAAATATGAGATGTTTAATATCATTGGATGTGCTCATAGATATTGTGCAAGTTGTGTGAGTTCATATATTACATAAAGTTGGATGATGGTTTGGTGAATATTGGGTGTGTTGATCCTCAATGCAAAGATGGGTTTTTGTTGCCAGAGGAATGCAAGATGATCCTCCCAAGAGAGGTTTACTCAAGGTGGGGGGATAAGTTATGCGAGGCGATGTTAATGGAGGGAACAAAGTTGTATTGCCCATTCAAGGATTGCTCGGGTCTGTTGATAAGCAGAAGGCTTATGATGATGGTCATGTGATTACAGCATCAGAGTGCCCACATTGCTACAGATTGTTTTGTGCTCAATGCAGAGTCCCTGGCACGTAGATTTTTTAGATGCGAAGATTATCAGAAACTGGAGGATGATGAGAGGGAGACTGAGGATCTTCAGCTGATGCAGGTTGCGAAGAAGTGTAAGTGGCAGAGGTGCCCCAAGTGCAAGCACTTTGTGGAAAGGACTGAAGGATGCATGTACATTCGATGCAGGTAATTCGCCATTTGCTTTTTCTTTTCCTTTTCCAATTGTTTGTGATGATCATTATTCGTTTACAGTGTGTTTAGAGATGCATTTGGTATGACTGTAATGTGATTTTAGATGCACATCTAGAAGAAGTATATATATATATATATTTGATAGATATAGACAAGCCACTAGAAGTAATGGTTCGAACCCTCAACCTCTCCTTATGAGAGGGAATGAGTTACCAACTTTCCTTGTGAAGATTGGTATTCAGAGAAAAAGTATCATCCAGAGTTCAAATGTTTTCTTGAATATCATTGCTCATTCTCTTATTTCTTTTGAATAGATTAAATACATCATGAATGATTAATTAAAAGCATACTTCAGGCATGCTTCAAACTCTTAACTTCTTGAGAAAAAGAGTGTTGTAACCAACTTTACATAGCTGGATAGAAACATCGAGATACAAATGATCTGTCCAATGTCCTGCTTGAGATCGATCCATAATATGTTGCATTGATTTCTTTTTTGAAAAAAACAGAAAACAGAGGTGATTATGAGAATAAGTTAAATGCATCTGGCTTTAAAAACATGCAGGTGTGGTTTCGGCTTCTGCTATGGCTGTGGAACTTCAATGAAAAAAGAACTTCATTACTGTTTTAAATGCAGGCGCTAATTGCAGTTTTGAGTTCCAAGCTGATTTATAATCCAATCAGGCAGAAGAAAGGTAAGCTGCTCTTGAAGATGCCTTGGCTAATTTACTTGATTTTCTTACCCATGGAATGACTTGGTTTCCTTTTTGCACATTACTCAACTTCCTTTCTTTTCTTTATTGTTTCTTGAAAGGTTCTCTGACATATGGCAGGGACACTCATGTGAATTCACTTCTATTTTTTTCCTATATATATATTTCTCAATTACAAGCACACTCATCAATGAAAATAGGAAAAATTATCTCATTTTTTTAGATATATTAACCATATATATTTAAATCAAATTTAGATAGGTTACGTTCAGTCCCTTGTTACATACACTGATACGGTGAAAACAAAGAAACAAAGTTGGTGTTGTGTGATGTTTGCCCCTATTCACCTCAGTCTCTCCTCTATTGATGGCATTGTTTTAACTTTTTTTGCCGAATGAGCTATAATATGAGGAAGTAACTTGTGTAAGAAAATATGTTTTTCTTGAAAGTGTCACCTATTTTGTGCCATCCATACATACGTGATTGCCATGCTTTATGTGAAAAGGCATATGAGCATCAAGTGTGTTACCGTCTCATCAGCGGATTCACATAGAAAGGTTTTTAGGTCAATCTTGATGGCTCCATTTACCCTGAAAATTATCTCTCATTTATTGTAATTTAACTCTCATTTATTGTGAAATAAAGACAATATTTATCATTAAACTATCCTCCTCTGCCCTTTATATATAGAAGGCCCTCACCGGCCATTCAGTGCACACCAAACTCTCTCCATCTCCTCTCCCAGCATTATTCAGCAAGCCATGGAGCTTTCCAGGAGAATAGCTTCAGCCATTGTTCTTATCATGCTGCTTTTCACTGCCCATGGTTGTCTCTCACTCTCTCCTCCTAGCTCTTTCATTTTATGATGAATATATAACTCAATGAATAATATAATTAGTATTTGGCCTTTGTTTCATGAAAACAAGAGATGGGAATGAGCACAGTGGAAGCAAGAACATGTGAGTCTCAAAGTCACAAATTCAAAGGACCATGCCTTAATTTCAGCAACTGTGCCAAAGTATGTGCAAGTGAAGGGTTTGATGGTGGCAAATGTAAGGGTTTTCGTCGCCTCTGTTTCTGCACTAAGCATTGCTGATTGCTGCTGATCTTCATGCAGCATGGATTACTCTCCTTTTAGCGTTTATGGTCAATAAAATGGTCTGATGATCTTCTTCAGTTTCAGTTAAAGTGTCTGTTTTCATGGAGCTTCTTCACTGAGTGATTCAATGAATGTTTCAATCTGGTTTGGAGTTTGCTCCTCTCTTTTGAATAGATTAAATACAACATGAATGATTAACTAAAAGCATGCTTCAAACGTGTTTCGAACTCTCAACTTTTTCTTTGATAAAAGAGTGTTGTAGCCAACTTTATATAGCATGATAGAAACATCAAGATACAAATGATCTGTCCAATGTACTGCTTGAGATTGATGCATAATATGTTGCATTGATTTCTTTTTTTTTTAAAAAAAAAAAAAAAAAACAGAGGTGATTATGAGATTAAGTTAAATGCATCTGGGCTTAATAACATGCAGGTGTGGTTTCGGCTTCTGCTATGGCTGTGGAACTCCAATGAATAAAGAATTTCATTACTGTTTTAAATGCAGTGGCTGATTGCAGTTTTGAGTTTCAACCTGATTTATAATCCAATCCGGCAGAAGAAAAGAAAGCTGCTCTTGAAGATACATCATGCCTTTGCTAATTTACTTGATTTTTTTAATTTTTTAATTTTTTAATTTTATCTAGGGGATAAACCCCTCAAGGGACAAGTCAAATAGGCGTGCGCAGGAGATCGGGCTATCACGGGTGTTGACTTCAACTTAAACAAAAATTATAAATATTAAAAAAAAGAGAAAATTGCTTGCATACCTCTCCAAAATCATATATTTGCTTAAATACCCCTATAAAAATGCAATTTGCTTGCATACCCCTCAAAAATTGATTTTTTTGCTTATATACCCCCGCCGTTAGTTACCGTTAGTCACCGTTAGTTTTTTCAGGGTTAACTATAGTTTAAAGTTAACCATGGTTAAAAAATTACAAAATTGCCCTCATTTTTAATAACTTTGCCCTCCAACCCTACTTTCTCATCTGTCGAGATCGCACTTGGCCGCCATCTTCCTCCTTTCTCCTCATATCAGCCGCGATCTTCTCAATCTCCCTCCTCGCCGCCATCTTCTTCTTTTCTTCTTAACAGCGATCTTTCTTCAAGCGGTGAGGAAGGTTTGATTGCTTATCTTGGTGATTGGAAGGGATTTTTTTGGCTGAACATTGGTTTTGTGATGGGATTGTGATTACTGCCACTGGAGAGGTGTAGAAGCCATGGGCAACTATATGCATCTTCATAGGAGTGAGGTAACCTCTTATAATTCCAGTGTGTAGCTCTAGAAAGTTTGAATATTTTTGGTGCGATCTTCTCAATCTCCCTCCTCGCCACCATCTTCTTCTTTTCTTCTTAACAGCGATCTTTCTTCAAGCGGTGAGGAAGGTTTGATTGCTTATCTTGGTGATTGGAAGGGATTTTTTTGGCTGAACATTGGTTTTGTGATGGGATTGTGATTACTGCCACTGGAGAGGTGTAGAAGCCATGGGCAACTATATGCATCTTCATAGGAGTGAGGTAACCTCTTATAATTCCAGTGTGTAGCTCTAGAAAGTTTGAATATTTTTGGTGCGATCTTCTCAATCTCCCTCCTCGCCACCATCTTCTTCTTTTCTTCTTAACAGCGATCTTTCTTCAAGCGGTGAGGAAGGTTTGATTGCTTATCTTGGTGATTGGAAGGGATTTTTTTGGCTGAACATTGGTTTTGTGATGGGATTGTGATTACTGCCACTGGAGAGGTGTAGAAGCCATGGGCAACTATATGCATCTTCATAGGAGTGAGGTAACCTCTTATAATTCCAGTGTGTAGCTCTAGAAAGTTTGAATATTTTTGGTGTTTCGGGTTGGGGTTTGATGCAAAAACATGAGTTGTTATATATTTACAATTAGATTACATTAATTTCATCTTACCATGATTGTTAATTCATTTAAGCATGATATACTGTCGATTAGGTTTACATTCTTTGTATTTGAGGTATTGTGAATTTGTGAAAACTTTTGTTAGGTCTAATACTTAATTATTCTAAAATTCAAAATTCTATTCTTTTTTTTTTCCTCTGTTTTCCCTCCCTATCTTGTTATTTTTCTTAGACTACTGTACCTTTTTCCTTATCCTTTTAAATATTTATAATTCTTTATTTTTTTTCCTAATATTCTTAAGTTGAATCTTCTTATCATGTTCTTATCTTTCTAAATTTTGTTCAATGCATAGAATCCTCCTCATTTTATTTCTTCTGGCTAATGTCATTTCTATATGAATATGGTTTATTTTTCTTCTTGTCCAATTGAGCCAAAGCCATACATATAGATAACTGGATTTCCACTAAATTCACGTGTGAGTTACTTTCAACTGGTTATACTTCATTTTCAATGCTCTATCAACTGGGTCCTTGGATTGTTTTACTGAAATCTAAATTACATGTGTGGACATTACTTCTAAATTATATCAAGATGGTACTATGCAACATGCAAAAGTACCCATACAAAGTTGTGATTCCTGTCATAATGTTTAGCACTTATTCCTCTGTGCTTGTGAGGTTATGGACTATAAATTTCTGTATTTGGTCAAATTTTAGACCTGTTCTGGTAAACAATTCATTTTATTAGTTGGGTTTGCTGCTTTCCGTTATAAACATGTGTAAATGATATTTGATGGTGCAGGTTTGATCGAATTGGCTCATCTAAATCTTTTTGGCGCTCGGATTATAGACATTGTAACAAATTACTTCCAATGTAAGTGTTACTAATAAACATTTAATTTTGAAAGGGTTTTCTTATTATCAGAGTAACTCGAGTTCATTTTTCATATTTGTCATTATTGAACTATTGTGCATTTGTCAAGTTGTTTTTCCTTCTTGTGTTGTAGGGAAAGTTCTTCTATCTTACGGCTTAAGTTTAAATATGGTGGATATTTCAAAAACTATGGGGATGCTAAGAAAAAATACTATTTGGGAAGGCAAAAGACAATGGTGATAGATAGAGATTTCTACAACTTGAAATCATTGGAAGAAGACCTAGCACAATTTTTTACTTGGGATATCAACCAAATTCCAAAGTATTGGCACATTGTTAAAGGTGTAGAGCCAAAAGAAGTTTGTTGAAATCTTCAATGATTCCGATCTTCTTCATGCATTAGATATGCACAAGGATGATAAAATATGTGAGATCTATGTGGTGTTAGATGATGCTACACCTATTGCAGTAGAAGAAGGGCTACAAAAATCAAATGAGGGTACAAGATACAACCTAAGAACACAAAGTTATCAAGTGCATCAAATAGAAGGAAGCCCATGTGGTCTGATTGATGTTGAATCAAGAAATTTAAGTGAAATGCAACAAAACAACAATGCAGAGGTTGAAGATGAATCAGATGAAGAATATGTAGGCATGGATGTTGGAACAATGGGGGATGGCACCGAAAACACTGGTAGTAGTGATGAGGATAGTGTTTCCAAAGAAGTTGATGAAGATTTGGAGATTGAAAGTGAAAAAAGTTATCATTCTCTCTATAATAGCAGTGATTCTGATGATGATGAGCAAGTTGAAGTCTTTGAAGGTGAGATTTATGAAGTTGATGAAGATAACCCCATTATAGAAGTTGGAAGAAAGTTTGAAGATGTATATCATTATAGAAGATCTTTAGAGCATTTTGCTATATTGGGAGAGTTCTCAGTAACTTATATAAAAAGTGACCAAAGAAGAGTGATAACAAGATGTGCTTCTAAAGATTGTCCATGGAGGGTTCATGCATCTAGACTACCAGAAGAAGGTGTATTCCAAGTCAAGACAATGCATGGGGAACATTTATGTAGTTCAGTGAACAAAAGTGGAAACAAAATGGCTACCAAAAATTGGGTTGCAGATAGAGTTATTGAATGGCTCAGAAATGAGGGTGAAGTGGCACCATCTGAATTAAGAAGACGACTAATGGAGAAATATCGAGTGGAGTTGCCCTACCATAGAGTGTGGAGGGGAAAAGAGATTGCAATGTCTATTATTCATGGTTGTTGGGATCACTCTTATTCGAAGATCATGGCCTTCAAAGAAGAGTTGGTTAGAAGAAACCATGGTACTGTAGTAAAACTTGATAAGGTTCAACAACATGATGGATGGCATTTTAGAAGGATATTTATTAGCATTGGTGCTTGCAGTATAGGCTTCTTGACTGGGTGTAGGCCTTTCTTAGGCCTTGATGGATGTCATCTAAAGGGCAAGTTCAAAGGTGTCATGCTTGCTGCAACTTCAATTGATGGTGCTAACAAGTTGTTTCCAGTGGCCTATGGGATTGCAGAATCAGAAAATATTGAATCATGGACATGGTTTCTCAGTGCATTGTATGAAGCAATTGGAATGCCCGATGGATTGGTTTTGGCTTCAGACAGGCAAAAGGGGTTAGAGGAAGCAATTTCAAAAATATATCCTCTTGCAGAGCACAGGACTTGTGTGAGACATCTATATAAGAACTTCAAGAAGAAGTTTGCAGGGAATATATTGCAAAGAATTGTTTGGACAGCTGCAAATGCATTTACTACAACAAGTTACAATTCTTCTCTAGAAGAGTTGAAAGTAGTAAATATGAGAGCATATGAATGGTTTTTAGACTTGGAGAGAAAACGTGAAATTTGGAGTAGATCTCAATTTGGGACTATTGCCAAGTGCCATTACATCACAAATAATATTTCTGAAAGCTTCAATGCATGGGTTGCAGATCCAAGACATAGGCCAGTGTTAGATTTACTAGATATTGTTCGGCAAAAGATAATGGAGATGATGGATAAAAGAAGGACTTTGGGAGCTAAATGGAAAGGGAAAGTTGTTCCATTTGTAATGAAAAATGTGAGGGAGTTAAGTATGGGTTTAACTGAATATCAGGTCAGAAGAAGCACTGACTTTAAGGCAGAAGTATCCTATAAGGACAAAAGATGTGAAGTGGTGCTCAATGAGAGGAAATGCACATGTAGAAGATGGCAAGTATCAGGTGTACCATGTGTGCATGCCCTTGCTTTTATCCATTCCATCAGAGGAGCAAAGTGGGAAGACTATATTGATGATTATTTTTCAGTGGATAAATATAGAGCAACCTACCATATGGAGGTTGCTCCTATGCCAGATATGAATGAGTGGATTACTATTGGTGATGATGAGCCTCTACTTCCTCCTATCTCAAGGAGGCGGTTGGTAGGCCTAGAAAAATAGGATTAAAGGTTTTGATGAAGTTAAAAAGCGGGCACAACTGCACAAGGTGTGGATCATATGGTCATCATGCAAAAAAATGTAAAGAGCCAGAGAAAGAAAGTGATCCTTCAACTCAATCTATTGCTTCGCCATCTAGCACTCAACAAGTCTACAGGTAAGTAATAAATATTTAATTAAGGGTTTAGTACATTCATTTCATAACTATTTCTAACAAAGAATATTTTGATTAGAGGAAGATCAAGCTCAAGGGGAGGATACCATGTTTATGTGCCACCAACAATAAAGAGAAGTGGGAGGCCTAGGAAAATTAGGAGGGAGAATCAAAACCAAGGAGTTGGATCTTCTATAATGGAGACTTAAGCATGTATGTCTTCATTTTTACATTTTAACTAGAAAACAAATTTTTTTCATGCATATGATGTTCTACAATGAATATTTAAGCATGTGTGTATTCATTTTTACATTTTGTTTTCACTCTTTCCTTACATTGTTTATCCAATGATGAAAATTTTTCATCTATTTTTAAGTTCTAATTGCAAATTCATCTACATTTTGAGTGTTCAAATCGAGAATGGAGTTTGGGGTTGTTAAGTTTAGTTGTGTTTTTGTCTTAAAGAACATATGTATTATTTTTCTTGATGTTGAAAAACTTGATGTTGGATGTAATTTGTTTTAAAGAACTTCATGGGAAACTTGTTTGTTATAAATTTCATGTGTTTTTATAATTTCACTAGTTGTATGCTATAGTTTATTATATATTGTCACAGGTTGTAAAAATCATGGTTATAATCCTAATTGTATTTTTATAAATATTTAGGCACATGTTTGAAATCATGTTTACAAATTTTTTAAGGCGTGTTTGTAAAAATTATGTAATAATGTAAATTTTTGTATATATATTTGCAAAAATCATATAAATATAAAGGGCATTCACTAAAATAAAAAATTAAAGCAAATTTTCAAAAATTTAAAAATATTTAAAGTATATATATAAGACAATTTATATTTGTTATTTATAATTTAAATTACTTAAAGTTTATAAATTTTAATTAAAAAAATTATAGGGGTATAATAGCAAACCCATAATAATAATTTGTTATATGAAATAAATAATGTTTATAAAAAAAATTAAAAAAATAGAGGGGTATATTAGCAAACACATAATGGTCATTTGTTATATGAAATAAATAATATCTAAAAATTAAAAAAAATAAATTAGAGGGGTATATAAGCAAACCCAATTTAGTAATTTGCCCTCATTCCATCCATTGATTTAACACCGTTAAGGGGCAACTTAACCATAGGGGCATATAAGCAAAAATAGTTGATTTACGGGGGTATGCAAGCAAATAGCATTTTTACAGGGGTATTTAAGCAATTTTCAAGTTTTACAGGGGTATGCAAGCAAAAGCCCCTTTGAGAAAAGACCAATCCACTCAAGTATGCAAGATTAATCAGAAAAACTATTATTATTATTATTATTTTAAGTATTTTTATCGAAATAGGAATTATCTCTACAAGTTTATAAATAAAATCTTGCTCTAATTAGTTATAATATGAAACACAAAAAATGATATTAAGTGATAAAAGAATCAATAAAAGGAGGAAGGACATATATATATATATATATATATATATATATATATAATATATATATATATATATATATATTTGGTAATATGAGCAGCAAGTTAAAAAACCAAGGGCGTGCACCAAATAAAAGGGTGGCGCCTACGTACACATGGGCATTGGGACCACCCACCACAACCACTACTTACATTCCAAGAATTATCACCCGAGATCTCTTGGTCATTGAAATTCTTATGGGAATCGAGATACCAGTAGACCACTTGGTGGTTGGTAGGACATTTATATTTATATGTTGTTGAATCAGATGGGTGGTGACCTTCATTCAGAGCCCAAATAACCCAGCCCAGCCCATTGAATTATTGGCCCAGGATAGTCCACGTCATACATTCTCACCGATTTATGAACTGGTAACGGTCCTCTATAATCCACGTGTCACTCTCGTACTCGTCCACTCACCACTCTGAGCCGAAAGAAAAATCAATCACAGGATAAGCTATGCTATGTATCCATGGAGGTCGTCAATGGCGTCCTCTGCTATCCATACACCATAGCAATGGCCATTTGGAGCTCTGACTGGCCTCTTCCTTCTCTTCCACCTCGTAAAACCCTCTCCAAGACCTCTCTCTTCATCTCCATCCCTCCAACCCCATCCATCAACCCTTCCTCTTCTCGGAAATCCCTTTTCACCAACTCCTCCAAACCCTCTTCTCCTCTCCTTGATGACACCTCCAATGGCCTCCAACTCATTCATCCTCCACCCAGATCTCAACCTTCTTCAACCTCAGAGCTTGAAATCACCACTGACTTCATCCATGGCCTCTGCAAGAACCCCACGACTGAGTCTCTTGCTTTTCAGTACTACCAGAAAGCAAGGGAACAACATCCACAGTTCAAACCAGAGTCCCAAACTATGTCCCTCCTCATCAGAGTTCTGCTGAAAACTAAGCAATGGAGCTCCATCTCAGCTCTCGCCGGAGATTTTGATGTTTTCGGTGTGTTTCCGGGGAGGCTCACATGCACTAGATTGATCAGCAGCTGCATTACCTCAAGGAAGTTCAAGCTCACTGAGTCTTTGCTTAGCATTCTTGAATCCAAAGAGGAGATTGCAACCTATGCTTTTAGTTCAGCAATGCGCAGCTACAACAAGCTTCATATGTATAGCAGCACGGCGATGGTCTTCGACCGAATGAGAAGCTCCGGCGTCGGAGTGAACCCCAGAGGCTACTTGTACATCATGGATGCTCACCATAAGCTTGGGAACACTCAGATGGTTGTTTCTCTTTTCCATGAGTTTGAGTCCAAGAACTGGGATTTTCCAGAGATATCTGCTAAGATTTATGCAGTGGTGTGTGAGTCATTAGGCAAATCAGGGAAGGCCTTTGAAGCTTTGAGGTACTTCAGAGAGATGGTGAACAAAGGCATTCTTCCAAACCCCTCCTTATATGCTTCACTTATCTCCTCTTTTGCAGTGATCAGAGAAGCAGAGCTAGCAGAGGATCTCTTCCAAGAAGCAAAGGAGAAGAGAATGCTGAAAGACATGGCTGTGTTTCTTAAGTTTGTAGTCATGTATGTTGATGTTGGTTTAGTAGAGAAGACACTTGAGGTAGTTGAAGTAATGGTGGAGATGAAGATAAGGGTAACAGATTGTGTCCTTTGTGCCATTGTTAATGGCTATATGAGGAGAAGAGGGATAAGAGCTTCAGTGATAGCTTATGAGAGATTGATCTCCTTGGGTTGTGAACCAGGGCAAGTGACTTATGCTTCAATGATTAGTATATATTGGAGAGTAGGTCTTCCAAAAAAGGCAGAGGATTTGTTCTTGGAGATGATAGAGAAGGGATTTGATAAGTGTGTGGTTGCTTACTCTACTATGATTTCAATGTATGGAAAGCTAGGAAGAGCAAGGGATGCAATGAAGCTCTTGGCCAAGATGAAGGAAAATGGTTTGCAAGCCTAATGTTTGGGTTTATAATTCTCTTCTTGACATGCATGGAAGGCTTGTGAATCTAAGGCAGGTGGAGAAGCTATGGAAGGAGATGAAAAGACGAAAGATCGATGCCGATAAGTTCAGCTATACAAGCATTATCAATGCCTACAACAAGGGTAGAGAGTTTGAGGAATGCATGAGATATTACCAAGAGTTCAGGATGAATGGAGGAGAATTAGACAGGGCATTGTGTGGGATCATGGTTGGAGTTTTCTCAAAGTGTAACATGATAGATGAGTTGCTGCAATTGCTGCAGGATATGAAATCAGAGGGAGTGAAGCTTGATGAGAGGCTTTACAAGTCTGCATTGAATGCTCTTAGAGATGCTGCACTTCATCACCAGGTTGAATGGTTTCAGAAAAACATCAGCTTTGACAAGGATGAAACTTGAAACTCCAGGTAAATTCTAACATTGTATTAGTAAACAAACATTTCTTGTCTGAATTCACAAGTGTGTGTCACAAAGAAGACACAGCATTTCAAGAAAACAAATTCTAAGTGATGGGATGGCGGCTGTGCAACAAGCTCTGTCTCTTTGGGACTTTCTTTGTAATTGTAGTAGAACAAGCCCTGGTGGACAGTGCTCTCTTGCAGTCTAAACCTCCTGCAAAGCTCTTGCAAGACTTGAGCTTCTTGTATGGCTTCTCAGGCTTTACAAGATCTTCCAAGCTTCTCACATTGGCTAGAGATGTGAATGATTGGGATTTCCCTTGGAAATGCTTTGAAAGCCCTGTTTTCAACGAAGGAAGTTGTGTTTCAAGAGAAGACATGTCAAAGAGAGGAGATGATGTTCCATCCTCCAAGAACTCAGAAGAAGAAGAAGAACAAGTGATTGAGTTGCTTGAAAACTCTTCATCAGAGAAAGAAGAAGAAGAAGAAGATGATGATGAAGAGACTGACTGAAGCTCATCCTCATCCTCATCAACCATGATCCCATGCTTGCTCTGTTGCTTCAAAGAAGAGTCCATACTCATCAGCAAGCATGCTACTTGAGCTCTCTTTCTCTATTCTCTCAGCGAAGAGCTCTAATCGACAGGAGAGATCGAAGTCCAACAACAAGAAGCAATGCTTTGTCTATTTATTTGAAGATTCGGTTTTATCCACTTGCTGTTGAGATAGTACAACTGTACAAGTCCACCCCTAGACAGCATCAGTGGATAAGAACTCCACATCCTCTCCACACAATCCTTGTTATTTATTTATTAAAAAAAACTTGTCATTTATTTATTCAAATTTATATTTTAAAAATCAATAAAAATGTTTTTTTTATAATCAAGTTGATTTTTATTTTTAATTTAATAAATAAATCATGTTTTATTTATGATTAGTAGGTTATGGTATAAGAAAAACGGGTGGTTGAAGTTTCTAAAAAACCCCATTGAGAAAGTGTTCTAAGAGTTTTTAAGTATAAAAATGGACTTATACAAATTAAAAAATGACTTTTCAAATCTAACCAAAACATTAGGTGAGGTTTGGGAGAAATTCTCAAATATAACTTAACCTAATATCAGGTTAAAATGGATATCCAAATAACTTTTTAACTATAAAAGCACTTTGGAATTAATATATCTAAACATAAGAATAATTAGAAGCCTTCACTTTTTTTCAAAAAAAAAATTAATAAAAAAAGTCCTATCAAAACTCAAAATGTTTTTTTTCATAAACCAATTCAAACCTAAAGAGGAGAGCACAAGTCCTCTATACAAACATCCCTCACAGTTTTTGCAGTGCCTTGGCCTAGTAAAAGGGAATCGACAATGCTCATTTTCCCAAAAAAGCAAGCATACAACAATTCCATCTCATCGGAAGAGGACGTACCTTGACCTCTAATGGTCTCGACGCTTCTTTCCCTTTCGGCGGTTCCTTTCTCCTGCGGGACCCCTTCATCTGAATGATGCGAAGTAAATTAGCTGGGAGCCCTCTTGGCAACAAAACAAATAATCCCGCTGACTACTTCGTCCAAAGGCACTGTAGAACTGATCAGTTCCAGCGGAGAAGAAGGATGAATCCCCTCAGAACGACTAACAACAAAATCTGAAGAGGGGATTGGATCTGACATGTCAATGACTGGACAAGACACATAGGTTGCCCTGATAGACTTCCTCTTCCTGGTGATCTATGGAGCATCATCGGAGTCTTACGACTGATCATCGGGTTTTTTGTCCTGGCTTCTTCCTTTACTGAGAAGCCACTTGCTTCTTCCTTAATGTTGGCTTCCCGGAGGCTTCGGTTCCCCTCTTACAACATGGCCCTCACTCGCTCGAGGAGGGACTTTAGCTAAGGCACGGTCTATATCATCTTGTACCTTGTCAGGGACCTCCTCAGCTTTTCCCTAGAAAGAGCCACCAGTTTTAACCCTCTTCTTCTAGTCCTTTTTAGCACCCTTTTTCTCCTCCTCGGCTGCCCGCACACCAGCCAACAGGACATTAGCTATCGCATGGGTAGATATCGGGTCACTACAGATTGAAAAGAAATCGAAAGGTCAACAAATGACCAGTCAGATCACGACCGCGAATATAAGTTCTAAAAGTCCCTACCCATAGTTGTATAGAGGCCACAATCTTGGAGTCGCTGGTCGGTTAGATATTTATTAACAGGAACACTCTGGAACTCCTTAAACGACTCCAACCATTTCTTCTCCTCAGGACTCAGTCTTTCCTTATTAGCTACATGAGTCCTAGGAATGCTCCATTCGATCGGGAACCCCCACTCTCTACTATTGGAAACAAACAAGAACTTACTTTTCCACCCCTTTATCGAATCAGGAACGGGACCGAGAAATTGTCTACCATACCTAGCACAAAAATAGTACCAATCAGTGTTCCTATCTTGGTTCAAGCTAAAGAGAAGGTTGAAAAGATGAACGGAGGGTTTGACCTTACAGTGGGACAACACCATCACAAACCCACAAAGGATCCTCCAAGAGTTCGGGGACAACTGCGAAGGACACACGTTGAAGTGACGAAAGATTTCGACGAAAATCTGAGGGAATGACAACCTAAGGCTAGCCAATAAAGCATCATAGTAGACGATCAAATCTCCCTTTTTGGAAGGGGAACAAGCATGTTCATGGGAGGCTGGGACCTTATAAGAGAATGGAGATGAAGACAGCTTATACTTCTTAGCAAGCTTATCAATCTCAAATTCAGACAGGGTGTTGGTGAAAGAATCGGAACTAAGTTTGGACTTCTCGCCCCTCTTGGCCTCAACCCTAGATGGAGAAACCGACACGGGTGCAAGAAAAACCATAGAGGAGGAAGTTTTATGCTTTGAAGTAGTAGCGGAGTCCATACATGAGCAAACAAGCGAAATAGAGAGTGCAAGTTGTGGAGAAGAAGAAGAACAATCACGCATGTGAAGATGGAAAAGCGAGTTGTGAAGCGCTGCAGCTCTCTTTCCAAAAAGAGGAAAAAGTCTTGGAAGCAGGTCTTGAACAGTCAGAAAACGGATCTGATTGCCCAGATCATTTATCAAGATAATGATTAACCACAAAGAAGATGCGTGTGCTCCAATCCAACGGATAGGGGTAAAGGAAAGTAACCGAACGAGCGGATGATCAACGAGTGGAGTCACAGGATGGTACCCCCCGTCATCATTAGCCTTCTCCCCTGTCACCCCTGTGCCACTCTTTGGTAATCGTGCATAGGCGCGAAAGGACGGTAGACATTAAATGGTTAAGGAGGAAAGACCATTCTACCCCAAATGAATCTTGTAACCCAAGCTTCCAAGAATCCTAACAGAACGCATACTCCTCATTTAAAGGGGCAATGCGGAGAGACCCGAAAGGAACTTATTGATTGGTATATGTCAGCCGAACCCGATCAGGCAGAAAAGAAAGGACAGGGCAATACAACCAACTCATCGGATAGATCATATGCTTAGCTACGCGAGTCTGAATAATGACCACATTGCTTTCTTATTCCTCAGACTCACCGCAAGCATACTTGAGTGGGGTAAAAGTGGTGAGACTCGTGGCGCTCATCCAATACCGCCACGTGTCCAAATCGTAGAGTTGCACACCTAATTAAGATAACCCGCCTCGCGATCCACCTTATCCTCCAGACTCGGTCTAACCGTTCAGTGGTGAGGCGCAGTCAATTGACTCCCCAGTTTATAGTATCAAAGCCATTAATTAAACAACTCCACTATCCGAAATGTTCATCGATCCTTTCCCGTTGAGGCGGAAGGAGTTGCACCCGGTTCTTCGGTTCCAGTCCACCTGGTGCTTCGGTTTCGATCCACGGAATGAAAGCTGGATGCTTAGGTGGCAAACACGTGCTCTAAAAGGAGGCTTACACCCCAAGAAATCCGGGTCCATAAAAGGCAAGTGCGATAGTGTATTCAGGGCATCTTCATCCTCTTAAAACCCTAATATGGAAAGAAGGGAGCGCCGCCACCTAGGGAAGTGAACCAACACCTGGGCACCATCTCCAACCTCTCACTGAAATCCATGGAGAACCTCCTCCTTGTCTGTAAGAATGTCTGTCTATAATTACTTTGGCAATAGTGGATCTTTTCTCTCGCGTGGTTTTTTTCCCATTCATTAGGGGTTTTTCCATGTTAAATCTTGTCTTCCCTCCTTGATTGCTTGGATTGTCCCTGATTTCCTCTCACTGTTCTAAGTCCCAATTTCAAAACAAATTCAACCGTTGATATGAGATCGGTCCTCAATCTCGAGCCAAACCCGATTTCAGGGTCAACATATTAAATAATTAAAAGTCTCATTTTCAAATTTCGCTTTAGACCTCCAACTCTCTTAAGCCGCCCCTGAATCTCAGGAATGTGAAAACATTACCCTCAACCGAAAAGTTTGTAGCTAACCCCAACCAAACACAAGCTAGGTCCCACAGCTGCCCATTCAATGTCCTCACGACACGCGGAGATTCTCATCAGGTTCCTCGATTTTCTGACTC
This sequence comes from Dioscorea zingiberensis, assembly GCA_026586065.1. Taxonomy (NCBI): domain Eukaryota; kingdom Viridiplantae; phylum Streptophyta; class Magnoliopsida; order Dioscoreales; family Dioscoreaceae; genus Dioscorea; species Dioscorea zingiberensis. Next base: position 2,844,608 of record CM048823.1, on the reverse strand, counting down.
CCTTCCATCTCATGAAGGCCATCTTCCTCTCTATTCTCCTAATAAATTTGTGACCCATGCTTGTCAAGCAGCCCATCAACTCCTTCCCACTAATCCATATCACCAGTTGATCTTGCCAATATTCTCAGCCCAGGATTGTAATCCACCAAATTACCAGCCTTTGCACTACCATCCCTTGATTGGGGTATCCCAACATCAAGTGATGTGTATATGCTCGGCCCACCGCATCACCGCCGAAAGCGCTGCCTCGGGATGTGGGTCCATCAGCACCTTGGGATGAGTCTTAGCGCCCACGTGGCATCCCTTTCCATTGCCTTGTAATGAGGCCGTACCCCTGCCTTGAGATTGGACAATCCGCCTTTCGCGTGATGATCCCAAGTCCCCATCCTGACGCCTCATAGTGCCTTGAGATGATGCCACCACATGCCCAGTGAGATCCCTTTGCCTCGTGATGGAGCCGCATCATCTCGTTCCTTGGGGTCCCATCCTGGTACGAGGATGCAGCAAGCAGCCAAGCACCCGCGTCGACGCGTTTCCCGAGAAAGCCGGGCCTGGCTCCCCTTCTTCACAGACCTGGACGTACCCTATGCCGACACGCGTCCAACGACCCCCATGTCATCCTTGCGACTGTGGTACGGCCGCAGCGCACTGCCGCGGAGGGGCCTGCTCCACCTCCTGTCTCCTCTATTGCTCGAGTATCCGAGCCTCCCTTACCGTGTGATCCCGTGGTCAAGCGGAGGGTTTGAGTAATGCTGTTAATATCTATTTAGAGTCATAAAAAATAATAGTTAATATGAAATCAAGAAATCATCGAAATTTGACTGATGATAAATTCTAAATTATTTGCAAGGCAGGGTCACTGTAAAAAAAAAAGTTATTCATCCAGTTCATCATTGATATATATTACCTATGGTGGTGCTCTTTGTGTTGGAGTGCACAAATGGCTCTATATAAAGATAGCACATATTGTTTAGTTTGACAATGAACATGAATTCAGATCAAGGTCACCAAAAAGGAGAAAATCAAATTAAAAATAAAATCATAAACAGGTAATAAAAGGATCACAATTTTTAAATTGAGTTCATTTCAATGAACCCCATATTAGAGGGTAGATTTATAAGTCTAAAATACAAACATGGCACTGGCACAATCCAGCAACTTCACCATAAAATTAAGCCAAGAATTTGAAACAACAAAACACCATTGAATCAAAAACAAATATAAATTAGAAAATCTTACATTTCTGAATTTTAATCAAAGATGTAATTTTTACCATGAATTTGGTCCGAATATATTTATGTTTTTTTAAATTTAAAGTGATAGAATTAGTTATAAACAATAAACTAATCATAAAGTTTTTAAATATTTTACATTAATTTTTAATATGATGATCTAATATTTTATATATTTTTTATTTAAAGTGATGGAGTTAGTTATAAAAATTAAAAAGACAACTAATTATAAAGTTTCTAGAAAATTACATTAGTTATTAATATGATGACCTAATTTTGGAAATAAGACAACCAAAGGCCTCTTGGCGTGTCGTGCTCAGGTCAGGAGGAGTACTTTTATCTATATTAATATTAATATTAAACGTACCCAAAAATACTAACATCATATAGGGTTTACTCAGTTCTTTTTATTTTTGAAAGAACTGCAACTCTCTTCATGGAAGCTGGTACTGCAACTCCCTTCATGGCCGCTGCCCCGGAAATCCAAGTTGTGTTCGATGATCAGCCGGCGGTTCCGGCGCCGGCGGTGCCGGTGCCGGCGCCGGCGGTTCCGGATCCGACGGCTCGACATTCTCAGCTAGAAGTTGCTCTCCACCGCCTGGAGCTTTTCCTTGCTTCTCTTGGATTCTATCAAACGGCATCACCACTCTCCATCATCATCTCTTATTCTGCATTTCTCCTTCTCGGCATCGCCACCCCGATCATCTACCTATACTTCTCATGCTGCTGCGGCTCCAGCTGCCACAGGTATCAGATCCAGAGATTTGAGTTGTGGGTCTTCATCTTCGAGGTGGTGCTGGCTGGTGTCTCTTTGGGAGGTATTTCAACGAATCTTTTCAAGCATGGGACGAGAAGGTTACTCTTCATGGATGAGAATCCCGTCGAGCGTTTCCAAGAGAAGTATGCTCGGCCGATCCAGGTTAGGATTGTTTTTTTTTTCCAAAAGACAGTCCCCGTTTGGTTTTTTTTTTGGTAAGATCAAGAGCTAATACTTAGCTAACTGGTTACAATACTTGGTATTCTATCATCTATGACAAATACTTGTAGTTTTGCGATTTCAGTCTTGAGCCATTCAGGCAATGTATCATCCTTGGTGAAATGGATTTCAGTTCATTGTCTTCTTGCAAGTGTAGCCATTCTATCAGGCGCATTGTTCCATTCCCTGGTAATCCATTTGATATTCAATCGATCCATGGTCTTTAGCAGTTCCTTGCACTGATTAACATGTGTTTGAAAACATGGTTGCAGAGAAGCTACATACAGTCCTCTGTCAAGAGTTTCTCATGAGAAATGCAGTGAATCATGTGCAATTTTAGATTTTCTAGCTAGCCAGAAAAAAGTAGGTTACATTACTTCAAATGTGATCTAAGTGTTGTATTATAAGCATAAACATAGAGTGGGACTAGTCTAATTTTCATATTATACTGCAGTCCTAAACAATTTATCATCTAAAGAATACGAGACCACTACCATTTTTACTATTAGTAGTGTGCTATGAACACCTTTTGTACTCTCCTTGTAGCCTACTTTATTTGAGAGTTTGTATTTTGTGCTTATGTAAAAGCAATAGCACTCTGTGATAATTGCCTCCAATTCTGTATCATGTGACTTCATTGGGACTCTTGAAAATATTATGATTAGTATCATATATCGGATGTTTTATCCCTGTTATATCACTAGCACTGCTAGCCACATATTGTACATGGGGTTCTTTTGGAATGTGCTAAGATGGTTTAATATGACTAAATTGGTTAATGGTATTACCATGATCAACGAGAAATAGTATATATTCAAACATGTACCTGATTACATCTCTTTTAAGTATTGTAACTGCTGATTTCATGTTGTACTAATCTTTGACAGGGATTCTTCAACATGCTACTTTGGTCGATACTTCCATGCTTTATTGCAAAGGCCACCCTTGAAATCATTCGATCTGCATATGTTCATCATGACTCAATGTGGAAATCTGTTGTTTTTCCATTAGCTTCAATCATATCATGGGCTTATTTGTCCACCATCTTTTTAGCTGCCTGCATTTTGTTTAATTTGGTATGCAATTTGCAAGTTATTCGTTTGGAAGACTATGGCAAACATCTTGAAGGAGATGAAGAAGCTTTGATATATCTGGAAGAACATGTGCGGCTACGATACGATATATCCAAAATCAGCCATAGGTTCCGGATATATCTTCTGTTGGTATTTCTGTTTGTCACGGCAAGTCAGCTCGTGAATCTCTTTCAAACCACCCAGAATAGTGAAATAGTCAATTTCGTCAATGCCGGAGATTTAGCTGTAAGTACAATAGAACATTTTTCCTGATATCACATGTGTTTTATGTTGAGTTTTAATATCCTTTTAATTTATGGAATTTGGCAGATTTCTTCAGTGGTTCAGGTTGTTGGTGTGGTCCTTTGCTTGAATGCTGCTGCCAAGATTTCTCACAGGACTCAAGGTATTGCATCAGTAGCTAGTAAACGGCATGCTTTAGTGACGTGCAACACCATCAGTGATGCATCTCTGGTTTCATACCACAAGAGGCAAGCCCTTGGTATGTATCTATCAAGATTTTGTTTTTCTTTAGTAAATTTTTTAACAAATTCATTGAAGCACAGTTTTCTTTTGTTTGTTTTATCTTGTGGTAGCTCTAGACTTTGTCTGATTTGCATTGGCATTATTGCAGTTCTGTATTTGCAGACCAACCTTGATGGCTTTACAATTTATGGATGGACACTTGATCGTGCATTGTTAAATACCATCTTCTTCATTGAGTTAACTTTGGTGCTTTTTGTCATCTGAAGAACAATAGTCGTTTCTTCTGGAAGCTCAATTTTGTAGCCGATGCTCTGGCCAACTACGGTAGAGGGAATCCTGAAAGATGTTCTTGCCGCAGCAGGGCTGCAAGTTTGAAAACTCAAGTTGATCTAGTGTTCGTATTTTGTTTTCTTTTTTAGCTATTATAGCTCTCTGTCAAAAGTGAAACTGAATCAGATTCAACACGCCCTCACCAGATGAAATCTCCAGAACAAGATTTGTGTGACTGTAAAGAGGATTCCGAATTATACTTTCCTTTAAAAGCAATGCCTAATGCATATGATACCATTGTTCTAATTTGTCAGCCAGAAGAGATCATTGTGAAAAACAAGGATCATCAAGCAGTTCCTAAGCCAAAAGTGGAAAGTTAGACTTTCCTGGAAACCACTTTTTAGTGTTTTGACTTTTGAAAAAAAAAACATTGAAATGGGATTTTGATGAAATAATCAGACTTTGCCTAATGCATATGATACCATTGTTCTAATTTGTCAGCCAGAAGAGATCATTGTGAAAAACAAGGATCATCAAGCAGTTCCTAAGCCAAAAGTGGAAAGTTAGACTTTCCTGGAAACCACTTTTTAGTGTTTTGACTTTTGAAAAAAAAAACATTGAAATGGGATTTTGATGAAATAATCAGACTTTCGTACGGAGTTTAGACTTCAATAGAACTATACTTCAGCATCTAACCAAACACCATAAAATACGTAATATGTTAGATTTCTTATTTCCATTATCTCCATAACTCTAGTTATTTCTAAATGATTTCGGGGGGACCAAACACCTTTATTTTTATTTTATTTTTTGGACTTGTGTTATTTGTCATCACTGTGTGGAACCTTTCTTGTTATTTATGACTTTGGATGCCACATGGTGTGATCCTTTACTTTATTAAATTGAGTGTCTATTCTTTCAAGCACATTAAATAATTGGGCAATTTGCCAAAATGACCCTGATGATTTATTTTATTATTTTTTTGACCCTAGGTCGAAAATATTTGTCAAAATGGCCCTATAGCTGCTCAGTCAGCAGTCATCCTGCTAACTCGGATTAAAAACGGCCTTTGAAAGGCTGATTAGCTCCAAAGAGGTTGGTTCGAGTTAATTAGCATTTGAAAGGCCGATTTCTTTCCATCTTTCCAGTGAAAAGAACACATGGAGCTAATTCGGCATTTAAAAGACAATTTCCAAAGAGGTCTTCTTCATGAGCTGTGTTGAGCTAATCGGCATTTGAAAGGCCGATTTGCTCCAGAGCATCATCTTTGGAGCTGATCCATATTTGAAAAGCCGATTAATTTTATGAGAAATTTTTTATATTATTTTGCTATCCCAGTTAACAGACTGCTGACTGGGCAGTTCCAGGGCCATTTTGGCAAATTTTTTTGACTTAGGGCCAAAAAAAAAAAAAATGGACCAAGGCCATTTTGACAAATTGCCCTAAATAATTTATTAAAATTAATAAATATTTAAAAAGTAGAAATTCTAGCCCAAGGCCTACAATCCAACTAGGCCGGCCCATTGGGTACTCAGTTCTTGAGGCCCATGACTAAAACCATTTAGGAAAGTAATATAAATTAACACTCATATATGAAAGACAATTAGTACGCCAAAGACCCGCGGGTCGAAGCAAGAAAGTCCTCCGTGATCCCGGTAGTAGGCGAGTTGAATCCTCATGGTGGCCAAGTGCGTATGCAGCAGGATTTGGTAGTCACTTGGGCGGGTTCCGTACTATACGGGGCCCAGTGATAGTCCTGCCTGCGCGTGTGGGTGGGTGGGGTTTATCCCCTTATTCAAAAAAAAAAAGAAAGAAAAAAAAAGAAAGACAATTAGTACAAAAAACAAATCAACAAACACATGTAAAAACACAATTAAAAAGAAGAAAAGAACAAACAAAGGATCACAATCACATTTAATCATTCACTATAAAAAAAAGTGATTAATATAAACAAACTAGCCCTAACAACAATTCTGAGGCTGCTAAACATAAAGAAATGATTCAAAAGAAAAGATTAAAGAAAAAAAATTAGCGTGTCGTGTTGAATAGTCTAAAGTATCGGGATATGTTCCATGAATTAAGTAAACCCATATAATATTATTTATATATATAGGGTAAATTTTTCAGGTGGGTACCGAACTTTGGTCAAATATCACTTTGAGCATCAAACTTCAATTTGTTTCTTTCGGGTACTATGTATCGATTTTGTTTCACCAGGAGGGTACTGGAGTGTTTCCGGTGATTATTTATTGACGTGGATGCCCGAAGTGCCACGTAATTAAAATTTTTAAAATGTTAAATTCTTAATATAATCCACGTCAGCAACTCTAAAAATCCCTTTTTCATTCTCCACCCGCGCTCCTCTCCTTAACCGAGAGCCATCAACCCCCTTTCTGCCGACGGGAGCAAGAGGACGAAGCACTGAGAACCTCGAAATCCTCAGTGTCATCGCTTGCGGGAGCGAGAGTACGAGGCACCAAGACTCCAAGAGGCAAGCGTCGTCACCGGCGGGAGCGAGAGGACGAGGCACCGGGAACCTCGAAAGCAATGGTCGTCACCGGCGGGAGAAGGAGGACAAGGTATCGAGAACCTTGGAAGCAAGGAGAGTCACCGGCGGGAGCGAGAGAATGAGGCACTGAGAGCCCCAGAAGCACGTGTAGTCACCGACGGTCGGTGGAAGCACCTGCACTGGTTTTACATATTTATAATATGATCCTAGATAAGGACCAAAAATGAGTTAAGAATTGCATTGGTAAAGACAAGAAATGAGCCAGGTCAAGCAATTGCACAAGATGCTCCACTAGCTGATTTTGAATTCTTCTGTTATATATATTCAGGGATAGAATATGTTTATTTAATTCTGCCTCTTTTATCAAAACTGATTGATGCAATTTTGGACTTCTTATTTGGTTGATCATGTAATTTCTGACTTCTTCACTTAATTATTTTTACTCAATACTGATTGATGTAATATTTTTTCTCTAGCTGACATTCCAATTCCAAAATAATTCAGGCTTAACAATGTTCACAGGCTCATTGCATTTAATTTATGTTATGATTTGTAACTCCTCTTTTGCTTGGAGTTAGATATTCAATTTGCTAAATCAATCCCAGCCTGGCCAATTTAAGATACTCTAAGAGATTCCTTATGATCTCATTTCTGTAAGTTCTATATAACCTGATGAGAACTACAGATATTTGCAGAAATTCAATGACATTTCCCCTGTTCAATTTGATTTGCAATTGCAGAAAAATACAAGTCTTTACACAAGAGTACACAATACAAGAGTGTACAGCAGAACACAGGAATTCATGGCATTCACACAACAGAATAGTTTACACAACATGTTGACAAAATTGGACAAATAATTCATTGAAGTTAGCATGTTTTCAGCATAACAATATTTTTAGAAGATGTTTCAAAAGCTGTGAACCGGCATTTTCCAAAATAAGCATGTTCACAAAACACATCACCCATTCCTCCCATGCCTAGTAGCTGTAGAACCACTTGCAGCTCCAGAATCCTGTTCGAACCCATATCTTTCTTCTCTTTACAACAGTTGCAGGGGCCTTGTTTTCCTTCTTTGATTGGGTTTTCTTCATTGGAGGCTGCTCCACAGGTATGTTTGAAGCATCTGGTTCAGTAGATGGACCTTGGGATTCATTAAGGGTGCCTTGGCTTCTTCCTCTCATTGTGTTCCTTTTCCCCTGATATTCCTAGCTCCATGTCCAGCTAGGGGTATATGAATAGTCTGCTCAAGAGTGTTGATGACCTAGAAAAAAAAAACTTAACCATTTAAATGCTTAACCTGGATGTATGTATGTATTAAGTATGCACTATATATTAGCTACACCTGTGACATGGGTTATGACGGATTATACACAGATGTGCTCCTCCCCCCAAAATCCTGAGGATTTGTTTCATCCATGGGGTTATTGATATTACCCTGCCAAGCATAAAAAATTAACATAAGCCTTTGTTAAGTAGGCTTATATTGTAAAGCTGAACAAATAAACTCATAGCTGCAATAGGAGCGGAATATGCAACAACAATCCAAGGATCATTACCAGCCACTGTTGCACAAGCTTGTCCTTGTTCCTGTCCATCTGCTTGTCCCCTTGAAGTTTGGTTATTCCCCTTGATGTTTAAAGCATAAGATAATAATGTACCAGAAGACCACATCAATAGATAAATTAAATGTGAACCTAATAATACACTAACCTCATTGGTTGCTTGACTACATTGGCTATCTAGGTGTCCACTACTATGTTGGTCCTTGTCCTGTCATAAGTGAACATGGTAGGCTCAATCACATTATAAAAAATTAAGAAAAAAATTTAGAAGATAGAAATTAAAGTTAGCAGTGTGTTCATTACCTTCAATCCATGATACCTCTTGTTATGCCCTTGAACACCACATATGCTGCATTTGACTTTACCACCTTTCTTATTGACCATTCCATTAGTGAAACCAATTTCCCAGATGCATCTTTCCTTCTGAGCAAGAGTTTCCTGCCCCTTTTCTTGTTCACAGGCTCTGGTGGAATCATAAGGCCTTGATTACTCTTTGGCCAACAATCTTTGTCCTGTGTTGGGTTTAGGATGTGGGTGTATGTTGCTAAAAAAGTGCTTACCCTATAGCAATCATCTAGCCATGCCTCAGGGGTGCTGTTGTTATAATACAAGGCAGATATTGAATGACAACAAGGTATGCCAGTTAGCTGCCACCTTCTACAGGTACAGGTTCTATCTCTGGTGTCAACTACAAATTGCCCATTATTGCCAAGAACCTGGTACTTGTCCCCCCTGACCATATTGTCTTGTAGGACCAACTCAATTGTTTTGCTTTCTCTAGTTTTTTCATTATCCTAGGACAGTGCATGGTTGGACATCCTCGGATGGCATCTCTCTTTCTATGGATTCTAACCATTAATTTTGTCCTAATCATTTCATTCATAGTAATAATTCCCTTGGTTCTAGCTTCAAGTATTTGACTATTAAAGCACTCACACAGGTTATTCAATAGCATATCACACTTAAAGTGAGTTTGAAAATATGTCCTGCTCCAATGATGTGGGTCTATGTGTCTCATGTATGCATTTTCTTAAGTAGACATGATATTGAGGATTTCCATTTCTTTCTCAAAAGCAGGAATGTAACTAGCCCTAGCACATTTCCACAGCTGGTCTTTAAGTTCTTTCCACTTAAATTTTGTTCTGAAGTTTGTGTGAAGGTGTCTAACAGAATACCTATGTTCACTATTGGGAAATAGTTGCTGTAGTGCAGGAATCAGGCCCTAAGTACAATATCTAATAAGAAAAGTAGGGGAGGTGGAAGAAAAGAAAAGCATTTGTCAGCCATCAAAGTGCATTAAAAAAAAAAAAATGAGCCAAGCCAAGGTGCTTACCTTCTGCTTGTCACTCATGAAAGCCCAGTGGTGGCTGTTGTTAATCTCTAAATCCTCAGCAAGTAGCTCTAAGAACCACCTCCAACTTTCTTGGTTCTCCCTGTTCACCAGCCCAAGCTGTTGGATAGATGCAATCATTTGCATCTATCCCAACAGTTGCAAGCATCTGGCCTCCATACATGCCTTTGAGGAAGCAACCATCCAGAGATACTATGGGCCTGCACCTTGCTAGAAATCAAGCTCTGAGTGGGGAAAGGAAGATATACATTGCCTCAAATGTGCCTTCACTGCATCTGAACTTGATAGTTGAACCTGGGTGTGTGCGCAACAATTCAAGCCTGTAGTCATATAATCTGCTCATCTGATATTACTCATCACCATCCAGAAGCCTGTAGAGATTGAATTTTAAAAAAAAAATAATTAAAACAAAGCTATTATAACAGGACTAACATACAATCCAAACATAACATACCTGAGTGCAATACACTTGGCCCTCCAAGCCTTGAGCTTGCTTATGTCTACATGTTGAATACTCTTTTCAGCCTGAATTATCCCTGCAGGTTTCCATGCAAGGTCTGCCCTAAATTGTTCTATATGTGGGCAATCTTGATCATTGATTATTTCTCTCATAACCTTCTGGTCAGCCCAAATATCAAACCAATAAAATCTACACCCCTCTATATCAATTTTTATTTCCTTTGCCATGCTTATGATCTCTAATTTTGACATTTTATCAACAAAACACTAATCAGCATGTCCACCTAGCCTGTGATCATCCCACTTGTGCAAATCCCCATATGTGTAATACATCCTTATTGAGAAGTACTCACACCTAGGTGCTACAATTAAATTGTCCAAGTGGTGATTAAGTCAATGAGGCAATAGTACAATCTATGCAAAATTATCACTTGCATGTGTAGATACTTGCATGTATCAATAATGCAACAGAGTGTCCAAAAACATTTTTCACATATCATTAGACACTTGCATGTATTAATTTTATTATGCTCAAATCAATAGTTAAATCTGTACACAATGGTTTGCACATTGAATGTCCTAGATAATTTTTTATACCCAAATCAATACTACATGTGTATATATTTTTGTGAGTTAAATTTAATGAAAATTTTCAGTATTTTGATCTGTTGAGGATTCCAGAACCACAAACAATCATCTCTTTAAAAGATCTACATGTCCAACTTAGGTTAGATGAAAGTTTAAATCACTCAAAGTCCATTAGTTGCTTGATCAGATTTTATCAATTGTTGACAATAAGAAAAAGCAATTTCAAAGTGCAGAGTATCCATTGTGCAGAAAGTAAAGAAGTTGACCAAATATTGATAATGACCTACTACCACTTGGCTGGCTTCCCATTGTTCTATTTCATTCCTTCCACACTAATAAATCAAATAAGGGTTACTTTTATTGTTATTGGGTCTCATTTGGTTGCTTTTCTTCACAAGGTCCATTGTGAACAAATACCAAGACAAAAGAATGAACAACACAAACAAAGAATATTAATACATAATTATAATATTGCAATCAAGTCTAACTCTTACCTCCTCCTATGCTAATCTCTTACATGCAAGTCTTTTCAAGTCTCCTCTTTTTTATCATCAGATCTCTTTATCTTTGATTTCTCTCTCTCAAAGTGACCATGTTTTTTTTAGTGTTTTTTAACTTTTTTGATCTAGGCTCTCTCTCTCTCTCTCTCTCTCTCTGTGTGTGTGTGTGTGTGTGTGTGTGTGTGTGTGTGTGTGTGTGTGTGTGTGTGTGTGTGTGTGTGTGTGTGGAACTGAGGAAGCTTATTGTGAATTAATTCTAATTCATTTGGTTTTTTATTTCTTTTTCTTTGATCAATTATTTAATGACCATTTAATTTTAAGCATGTTTCTTGGAGGTTAGCAGAGAGAGGAATCAAGGGAGTTGCATCTATCTGTGAGAGATAGAGCTAGGTTGCATCCTATCTCTTAATTCCTATTCCACACTATCTATTATTACTAGAACTTGTGGTTTGGTCATCAAAACTTATGGTTTCATAATTTGAGACTATAAATCTAATTTTTGAAATAGATTTATGTTTATTTAGATTGTTTGGTTGCATTTTTGATACCATTCCTGTTGAACTTTGAAACTCATCTCACACATGAAGAGAGAATCAAATCAATCAAAAATACCAATTTCATCGTAATTCATGATGTTCTACACTATATTATAACCAACTAATTGCAATACTGGAACTTTTTTTTTTGTTCTATTAACCTATATTTTCATAATTTGAGTCTCGTAAGATATCCAAATTTCCACATCTTTCAGTTAGTTAGATGGTTTGGTTACATTCTTTTGAAACCAAGAAAGAGAATCAAATCAAGAACATTAGCTTGATCATTTTAAGATTTCAGTATTGCCATTTAAGGTGAAGCATGAACCTTCAGAAGTGGAAACCCTAACATGGATCTACATCTACAACTTGTGTAAACAAACCCTAACAATGGATCTACAAGTTCCACCATGAAACCACTTACTGTAACAGGGTGGTTCATCCCTGCCTCTTCTTAATCGCTAATCGACCGACATCTCCTGCTTGTCCACTCGCCTGCAGGTAAATTTCTTGGCCTTCGATTCTCTCGGGCGAGTTGCCTCCCTTAGATGAGGAAAGGGACGGGGTTGAGGGTTCTTGGATGAGGTGGGGAAAAGGGCGCATGTGCTCTGGTGATGGTTCTCGGGTAAGGAAAGAGGCATGATTGACGGTTCTCAGGTGAGGAAAGGTATGCGGGTGACTTTATTTGGAGATGAAAGGGGCGGGGGTGAGTGTTCTTCGGTGAGGAAAGACACAGGGGGGTGAGACCTCTCGGTTGAGGAGAGGAGCGCGGGTAGAGAAAGAAAAAGGGATTTTTAGAGTTGCTAATGTGGATTAAAAAAAGAATTTGAAAATTTGAAAATTTAATTACGTGGCACTTCATGCGTCCACGTCGACAAATAATCACCGGAAACACTCCAGTACCCTCCCGGTGAAACAAAATCGATACTTAGTACCCGAAAAGAAACAAATTGAAGTTTGATGCTCAAAGTGATATTTGACCAAAGTTCGGTACCAACTTGAAAAATTTACCCTATATATATATATCAGACCGGCCAGTTTACTGTTCGTTTGCGGTCGCCTCCCATTTGGGCCCTTCGAGCATGTTGAAGGATTTTCATCCGTGCGGATGGGAAGATCATCGAAAAATAAGCTAGTATGTTCATTTTCAAACAATTTGGTGATCGTTTGGTTCTCCCACTTAACGGTTCGTATTTTTATAAAAATCTGAACTATCCAGAATTTCAACCGTTGAGAGGGAGGACCAAACGATCACCAAATTGTATGAAAATGGACATGCTAGTTTATTTTTGATGATCTTTCCATCCGTACGGTTAGAAATCGTTCAAACATGCTCCAAGTGTCCAAATGGGACACGACCGTTAATTTTTTTTGATCTTTCCATCCGTACAGTTAGAAATCTGTCAACCACCTGCTCTTCGATCCCCTACCCATTTGCTAGCTAGTTATGTATAGAGCCAATTCTGTACATTCATCAGGGTCACAACTATGCTCCAATCGATGCAAGATATGTGGCGCTCTATACCCACGATCATTCGTGCTGACAAAATATTTTGGATGGGGTATGGGAGCTGATCATCATGGTCATTTTTTAGAATCTTTAGCCAGACAGGAATAGATGATGTTTTGCAATGCATTTATTTGTATTTGGCTCGTGAAATTGATTTAATTTAATTGTCTTTTTTTTTTTGGTTTGATGCAACTCATGCAACCAAACAGCCGAAGCTAATGGTGGTGGAATCCTCTCTTAAGAAAAGCATGTCATTCATTTGGAGGATTCACTACAATCTTTAGGCTATGGAGACCATTGAGGGTAAAGAATTTGAGTAGTCAATTATCTATGTAAAAGAGTACCAATGCCCCTCCTATTATATGCTAATCAGTTGTACTATGTAATACTTCATTTTATTAAAAAATAATTAACATGATTAATCCAATTTTATAAATAAAAAAATCTCCGCATCTTTTTCCATTGTTTTTTTTATGATGATCTCCACCCATCTTTCTCTCTTTTTTCTCTTTATAATCACTCTCTTGGGAGCCAATGACACAACCATGATGGTAGAACCGAACGTTTTTTCATCTAATGTATACTTCTCGGCGGACAAGATGTAACCTTTTTTTTCATGTTAATAAAACATGACCTATCCTAATTATCTATATAAAAAAAAGAAATCACTCTCTTAAGAGTTAAAAAAGGAAAAAAAAAGAATTGTTTTCAGAACTTAGGGAGTGTAAATATTCACCTTTTTGGGGGTGATGAATCCAAGCACTGGCTGCCAATGAAGTGGTGTACAGGTTCACATACAGCTAGTGGATCTAAGTACTATTAATTTACAACACACAGTAGCACCAAAAAGAAGAAGAACAACAACAACAGGCAGCAACAGGCTTTCCTAAGCATAAATCCCTGGAGATTGGTTGCTCCTCTCTAGGGATTCAAAAGAAGAAGAAAGGAGGAGTTCGGCTTCCAGCTTTACCTAGATCTGGTTCATCACCTCCCTTACTCTTAATGTCTTCGGCAGATCAGCGGGGGGAAAGTTCTAGTGAGAGGCATCGGATGGTAGTAGATCAGGTTAAGGAGGCTCTCAAAGTCAACCTAGTTCCCTCAGGGTTCTCGGACCACTCTATGAGTGACTATGAGAACTTGGAGGATTCGGAGGATGATCGAACCCTTTGGGAGCTCCAAAAATGTTTTGGGAAAGAAGCCCGTGCTCGTAAGGGGGTTCAGATTTTGTCGGCAGTCAAAAAGAAGGGTAAAATGATAGCCGGAGGGAAGGGGAGTTGACCGGTTGTCCCTTCTACCATTTTCATCGTGGTTTGGACATGTTTCATCCTGTTCTTAATTGTGTAGTTTTCGGTATGTGGTTGTAATAGTTGGTCTCCTTGGTGATGGTCTGGCTTGTACTAGTTTTGATGTGTAATTTTGTTTTTCTTCTCAATATATAGCTACTCTGTAGCTCTTTTCCTCCAAAAAAAAAAAAAAAAAAAAACAACAACAGGCAGCAATGAGGATGTGTTAGCTTCCAAAAGAAATAACACCCTCTCTCTCTCTCTCTCTCTCTCTCTCTCTCTCTCTCTCAACAAGCAGCAATGAGGATGTGTTAGCTTCCAAAAGAAATAACACCCTCTCTCTCTCTCTCTCTCTCTCTCTCTCTCTCTCTCTCTCTGGTACACCCACACAAGAACAGTACCTAACACTGTTAAACAGAGAAAAAGAAAAAAAAAGCATCAAACTATTGTTCCTTGTTAGTTTTTAGTCTTTCTTTGGATATATGTTTCCCTATGGATGGAAAGAGACACAATAGCGATGCTTCAACGGTATTCAGAGGGTTTGCAGTGCAGGTCTGGGGGTGCCCTGCCAAACCTGCAAGTATTATTAGAGACTTGAGGCTTTCTTTATAAACAAACTAACACCATAATAGATAGGTATATATCTATCTATTCCTTGGCCTGTCTTTTGTTTGTATCTCTGATCTCTCTCTCTCTTGAATCAATAGCACACCAATTTACTGACATACAGGGCCTGCTACTGTTTCAGGGTGCATAAACAGCCTTTAATTTATTGTATATGTCGAACGGAGTAGTGAGCGGAGATGGCCGAAAATAGATGGGTGGAGATGAAGTATGAGCAGGCCTATAGTGGCGGCTCTTCAAAGTATATTATGAATCTCAAAACGAAACCCTAACTTATACATGTGTATATATATAATAACCTAAATGGATCCAGATGAAACATAACCCGACCCGTTACCCGTTAAGGTTTACAACACTTCCCTTCAAGTTGGTGCATATATATCACATATACCCAACTTGGATACAAATTTTGAAAACACATGTCCATGGCTTGCCTGGTAAGTATGTATATGTCGCTAGCGTCCCTCGGTTTTGATTGGGTAGCCTTTGTAATAATTTTCCCATCGATCTTTTCTTTGATGATGAATCGGTCAACTTTGACATGTTTTTATGCAGTGCGTGTTGAGCGAGGATTATATGTAATTCTGGCGGTATGATTGTCAGAACAACTTCGCCGGTTCTATGTTCCTCGAAACCTAAATCCTTCAATGTGATTCTTGATCCATAACACTTCACATATCCTCAGCGCCATCAGCGATACTGCCTCTCTACACTAGAAATGAAACTACATTTCGCTTTGCTAAACACACACTAATAAGTCTTGAAACTCAAAAACATTAGCACAATTGGAAACATACCTTGCTCCTAACCATTGCAGGCAACTGGCATTCATCCCCGATAAGAATGGCGTGTCGTATTCCAGATAGCTGTAAAGGAATCAGTGTTTCACATTCTCTTAACTGAGCAGCATCATCAATAACCAGCATATCCAAATCTTTCATCCTCTTCACACTATGTAATTTCGAAGAGGAAGAAACTGTGGAGAACATATGTAATGCATGTCGTAAGCACAACTCTCGTAGACCTTTTTCGGTGGATATATCGGGAAGTTGCAATCTTGCCTTGAGTCTATGTATGACTTGAAGGCAGTTGGCCCTGCTCTTACTTAACCTGGAAATTGTAGAATTATTTTCATCGACAACCTTGTAGGCAGATTTGAAGACTTCCTCCAGATCACCAGAAGAAACCTTTCTGCGAAGTAGTTCATCAAATTCTTGTAGCAAATCAAGAAGCAGAACAATGTCTCTAGAGTTTGCTACTTGGCAGATGCATTCTCAATGTCCTTAAACAGTCACTCAACCTTGCTGAATTAGCCAGAAATTTTCTTCTGATAAAATTTTGAAGAGTTTTTGATTCATTACTCTCATTTGCATTGGTCTTATAAGCTGAAATACAGTCCTCAAAGAACTCCATCATTGAATCTAAGCAATGTCTCCAACCAGTTCCCGGTGAAAACCATTGTACAAGCAATCCTTATTACCAAACAACACTACATCTCCGAGCAGATGAGTACCAATTCCATCATCATTCTTCTCTAACAATTTCATGTACTAGGAAGCAACTTCCTTGACAACAGTATTGGTTGGTGCACAAATGAGTGTTCTGCGTTTCATTTGTTTCAATATCCAGAGCAGAGCACAAGTTGTTTGAGTTTTTCCAGCACCTGGTGGCCCCCAAATAAGATCAATAGAACATTTCCCATGGCATTGAGCAGCAGAAACACAACTTAGCACTGCATTTTCTTGAGATTCATTGAGGTCAAAAGAGGGCAGAATCTTTCTTATATTTTCATCATGAATGTCGTCAGCTTCTTCAGTTTTCCGGCATCCCTCGACTTTAAAAACCTGTCATAATTCAGTACATACATATCAAAAGAGACAGCACATTGTCATAGCTCTCTAAAAAAAAAAATATATATCTTATCCTCATACCGATGATTTAGCATCAAAGATCTCTTGGATCAGTGTCAAATTTCTTTTTCTTGCCGATTCAAAGTCAAGAGCTTGGCAGATTCGACTGTGGGTTGAAACATTAAGCAAGTAAACTGCAAACAGGGGTGTTTTACCATCTTTGAACTTGCGGTACTGATCATCCTCTATACTTCTTGATACTAAGATAATAAAATTATCGGGCAGCAACTTATCATCATTATCTCCTCCATTAGAAACAACAGCAAGACAATATGATCTTTGGTGCTTGACTAGTTCAGAAATGTGCCTTGGTTTTACAACTGACAATAAAAATATGTCTCCTCTCTTTGGGCTGTATACTTCTTTTGTAAGATCAAGTGAAGCATTTTCCAGACAAACAGTAATATGATACATCAGTTGTTTCCTTGGTTGGACATTGTTAAGTTTCAGGGATTTCCTGGACCTGTTCAGGACATCAAATTTTTTAAAACTAAATGCAGTAATGATTATGTGAAACATAAACCATGTTATATATATTAGGGATTCAAGTGTTTATCTTTTTAATCTTGTATTTATCTCTATATATGTTTAGTTCCTATTTTACCCCTATAGTGGTATTATCAATAATATTAAGATCTTTTCCTATTATGGTATCAAGAGCCAAGATCCAAAAACCCTAATTTTTTTTTCTTCCCCACCGTCGTTTGCCGCACGCCGGCCTACCCACATCTGCTGCTCCGCGCTCCTGCTGCACCGCTGGTCACCAACAAGCTTCGGTCAACACCTACCTTCCGCTGGTCAACACCCACAATCCCTTGACTTTCGGTCAACATCAATTCACACCAACAAGTTTCAATCCCTTGCCAACGCCTGCACAGCACTCCAATGCCTCAGACGGTCAACAACCGGTCAAGCCACTCCAATCAAGTGCACTTACTTGCAATTGAACTTGGTCAAACATCAACCATCATTACTTGCAAGCTGGTTTCCAATCTTCACCAATTTTAATTTCGGTCAACCACCCAATTCCGATCAACATCACCATATACAGCAGCGCCACATCACCAATTTTAATTGGAGCACCCTCCCAAGCCAAGCCGGTCAACAGCCAATTTGATCAAAAACATCAAGATCCAACACTTTGGTCAAATCCAAACATCAAGATCCCACCTGCTCAAAACATCAACATCAAAATCCAACAACACTTTGATCAAAATCCACCAATGTGGTCAATTGTCAGCCGGTTTTCAGCACTTGACTAGGTGGACACCACTTCCCCAGTCATGTGCCCAGCGCCCTCAGCAGCGCCCACTTACCCAGGATCTTACACGCACTCATCGATCCGCCATGGCCCGTCTGGCCACCACCGGGTCCAATGTACTCCAACCGGTCTTCCCCACAATCTTGGGCTTCCCGTCCACCATCTCCATTGCTTAACCATGGCCGTGGCTCTCGTGGAAAATGCCAGATCTGTGGTACTATTGGTCACGTTGCTCGCCAGTGCCGTCTTGTTCCCCCATCTACATGGGATCACATTCCGATGCCACCTCGTGGCCCTCCTCGTGTGCTCACTGCCACACACTATCCTGCTCCAAGTGCTCCCTCTTTTTGGGTTGTTGATTCTGGTGCTTCTCATCATGTCACCACCGCCTTGTCCAACCTGACGCTTCCTCACCCTTACACAGCTGTGGTCGAGATCGCTCATGAACGCCCCGACCCGGATCTCTGACTTCGTGGCATCGCCAACAGATCGGCCAGATTCAAGTGGAGACGGGCCCCACTCGAATACAAGGCCTAAGTATGTAATAGCAGATAACAATACTTCAATAAAATATCTTAATTAAAATCATTTACATAATCAGAGCTATCAAAGCGGTAACTAAAATCAGGGTTCAAAATACCCTATACAACAGTCTATACAAACTCAGGCCCTATAAGGGTCCTAAAGATGAAACTCACACTCACACAACTGAGGTCCTCGGACCTCTCCAACCTATCCCAGTCCCACGCGCAACTCCAAATCTTGAGTCTTCTGTTCTTCTTAACCTAGAAGAGAAAAAGAAAGTGAAGTGAGCTTTCGAAAGGAAAGCTCAGTAAGTGCCCTGCGGAGAAATCACGATGAGCACCGTCCAACGGGTCAAGATAGACAAATCAGGACATTCAGTCAAGACAATGAATCAATATCAATAAACATCGAATCAACACAAGAAACCAAACAAACGGGGCCCCCAAAACTCATCCAATCATACCTCCACGGTCAGCACAAGTGCCGCGTGCCTCTCGATGGTCAAGTCTTGGGACTGACGGTGGCTATGGTCCACAGATGCATACCCCTCCCTGACACATACCAACCCAACCTAAACACAAGCACCACGAGTCCCACAGTAATGTCCCGGTCCACGGTGGCATGCTTAGTGAGCATCCAAAAAGACAACTTGTCCAAACAGCCAATCACAGATGTGGAAAACATCAAACAAAACATGCATACCGGGATTCAACAACAGATATCCAGATCATAACGACAAGCACAATCATGATAACAATCAAGAATATACCAAACCAGGTAATAAGAGTGCCAAAGAAACCCATCTCTGGGTGGGAGCTAGGCAAAGACACTTATAAGAAACATGAATCAACAAAGTCAAGAAAACCCATCACTGGGCGGGTACTAGGCAAAGGTACTTACCTCTATGAACAAAGTTTGGAATCCCACGGGATCTCCCTCCTGACGCGTCTCTACATTGATATCGAAGTTTGCAAGGTTCCCCGGCGACGCCGCGGCTTCCCGGAAAGGCTTTAGTGGCGGCTCCGCAAATTGGATCGGCTCCATGATTGGCGGACGATGATCGCACGTGGATGTCGAAGGGGATTTCGGGATTTTGGTGGCGAGCCGGTGGAGAAGACGATCTCTCTCTCTCTCTCTATATCTTTCTCTTGCTATATATATGTATATATATATATATAGTTATAAAACCTTATCCTCACGGCCTGTATCTCTAACCCTTTTATATATTCATATATATAATATAGAATCCATCCACTGCGGTTTTATGCCTCTCTTATTTAAAGCCGAAGATACATACTATCCTTATATATATATTTGTTTATGTTTATCTATCTATATATTATTATTTATTTATTAACTTCGACTTTTTAATTAAGTTTTTATCATAATTTGAA
The DNA here is from genome assembly GCA_026586065.1 of Dioscorea zingiberensis. NCBI lineage: Eukaryota > Viridiplantae > Streptophyta > Magnoliopsida > Dioscoreales > Dioscoreaceae > Dioscorea > Dioscorea zingiberensis. The sequence goes on along the minus strand of CM048823.1, from coordinate 2,824,556 downwards.
TGTATATATATATATTCAAATTTAATATATAGATTTATATATACTATCCCCTCTAATCTAATTTTATCTCTTGTTTCTTTTTTTTTTCAAAACCAAATCAATATCACCCACGTCCTCTCTCTCTATATTTGATTTAATTTATTTTATCTTCTTTTAAATTCATAGATTCTAATCCTTTATATATATATATATATATATATATATATATATATATATATATATATATGTATATATATATATATTTAACTCCTTATCTTATCTATCCACACTTATATCCAAATTGAAATAGAATTAAATATTTTGTCATATATATATATATATAATATATATATATATATACATTTTACATGTTTAAATATATCCATTATATTTCCCTCTCTATCTATATTTAAACATATAAGTTAAATATCTTCTTGCCCTCCATCCGTACTCATGCATGGTTTCCAATTCAAAACCTTATCTCATATTTTTATATATATTAAAATTCTAATCTAACTCACACCAATAAATATTTATATTTTGATATATCTTAAACCAAATAATATAAACTAAATTTATCCAAACTTAGGGTTTTAAATCTACTCAAAATATAATTAGAAAATAATCTTCATATCAAATCTAATTATCTCCATATATGACAACCTTCTTTAATTAGCAATTAACTTAAGGGTAGATTGGAAAATTTTATTCCCAAACATACTTCAATTAGACCCAAATCTTGAGGCCTTTTATTCCTTAACCTAATAACTAGAAAATTTTAATAACCTAAAATTTTCGGGTTTCACACTGTCGTCATTGGTAATGGTACCTGTCTCCCCATTAAGCATACAAGGTCTATGCTTCTTTCGACGTTATATGGCACTCTTACTCTCAAGGATGTGTTGCATGTTCCATCCATGTCCTTAAATTTAATATCAATTTCGGCTCTTTGTGCTACTAATGCCGTCACGGTTCAGTTTTTTGCTGATTCTTTTCAGGTGTTGGATCGTCACATAGGGGTGATTCTGGTCACGGGATGGCGTAAGGATGGTGTCTATGTTTGGCCGACTACTACACCACATCTACCGGCTACCCCTCCCCACTTCCCCGCCCTCAGTTCGGTTGGTTCCTCTTCACCTTTGCTTTCGTTGTGGCATAGTCGTTTTGGTCATCCTTCTGATAAAATCTTTCGACAACAGTTCTTATCCCACCGTATTTCCTTTTCGCATTCCCAATTACACAAGTTTTCTTACAATTCGTGTCATATTAACAAAAGTCACAAGCTTCCTTTCTCTCAATCCTCAGTCTCTTCCTCTTCCCCTCTTAAGATAATATATTCTGATGTTTGGACGTCCCCTGTTCTTTCTCTTGATGGCTACAAATATTATGTTATTTTTGTGGATCACTTTACCAAATATATTTGGTTTTATCCTCTTGTTCGGAAGTCTGATGTCCATGCGACCTTTGTTGCCTTCAAAAACCTAGTTGAAAAGACTTTCCAACTCCCCATTCGTACCTTGTACTCTGACAATGGTGGGGAGTACTTTGCTCTCCGTCCATTTCTAACTGCCAATGGAATTACTCATCTCACCACTCCTCCACACACTCCAGAACACAATGGGTATTCTGAACGTCGGCATCGGCACATTGTCGAGACCGGCTTGTCCTTTCTTCATCATGCCTCTCTTCCTTCTAAGTTCTGGACCTTCTCCTTTGCTACCGCGGTTTATCTCATTAATCGCATGCCAAAAGCAAACTTGCAGTTCCGTTCTTCCTTTGAGTTTCTCTTCTATAAACAACAAATTCCCACATCTCTTCATATCTTCGGTTGTCTTTGTTTTCCTTGGCTTCGTCCCTATACTACTCACAAACTTGACCCTCGGTCCAGTCCCTGTGTCTTTTTAGGATATTCCTTGTCTCAGAGTGCCTTCATTTGCTATGATCTCTCCACCCATAAGCTTGTCATCTCCCCTCATATTTGCTTTGTTAAAGATGATTTTCCTTTCTCTCGGTCCTCGTCCGCCTCCGCCCCTGCCGACATTTTTGATTCGACCTTCACAGCATCATCCTGGCTACCGCGCCCATCATTGCCTCCAAGTGGCGTCCCGGCACCTCTGGCTGCACCTTCTGTGTCGCCTCCTTCTGTGCGGCCTATACTGCCCGACACCCGTCCCGGCGCCCTAGCCCAGCACCTTGCCTCGTCTCCGGGTTTGCCCTCCGTCCCGGAGGAGGTCTGTCCAGCTCCGCAGCCTGCCTCGACATGACTCCGCCTCTCAGCCTTTTGGTCCCCGCTACCACAAGGCTGAAGTTTCTTCCCCAAGCAGCCGGTTCCTGCCCGACCTCCTTCCTCAGTTTTGGCATCATCCTCCGGTGCTCCCGGTGTTGCTACTAATGTTCACCCGATGACTACTCGCTTCAAGAACTCTATTTTCAAGCCCAATCCGAAGTACACTCTCTGCCTTTCTGATTTCTTACGATAGTAGACACACTTTCTGATGTAGCGGGCTCTTCACCATCCACACTGGTTTCAAGCCATGCAAGCCGAATATGATGCTCTTCAACACAACAGAACCTGGGTACTTGTTCCTCCTGGTCTGATGGGGAACAAATGGGTGTTCAGTATCAAACGACACCCGGATGGTACTATTGACCGGTATAAAGCTCGACTTGTTGCCAAATGATTTCATCAGCATCCCGGTGTTGACTTTCATGAGACTTTCAGCCCTGTTGTTAATCCGGTCACTGTTCGCAATGTCTTGAGTGTAGCCTTGCATCACAGGTAGTCTGTTCGGCAGCTTGATGTTAACAATGTTTTTCTCAATAGCTATCTCACTGAGGAAGTTTACATGGCCCAACCCCCTGGCATGTGTGATCCTCAGTTTCCTAACTATGTCTGCCGTCTGCATAAGGCTCTCTATGGTTTGAAGCAAGCCCCGCGGGCATGGTACCATGAGTTGAAGCTCTTTCTTCAGTCTCTTGGTTTTGTTACTTCTCGCGCCGATACATCACTCTTCATTCTGTCGGCGGGCTCCACTCTTATCTATTTTATGGTTTATGTTGATGATCTTCTGATTACTAGCAGTGACCCTCATCTAGTTGATCATATTATTCAGCAACTTGACTCCAAATTTTCCACCAAGGATCTTGGGTTGCTCTCTTACTTCTGTGGTGTTGAGGTTACTCCGACCTCTGATGGTGTGCTCCTTTCTCAGCACAAGTATATTGTTGATCTTCTGCAGAAACACCACATGCTTGACTCAAAACCGGTTTCTACGCCCGTTGCTGTTGGTGCATCCCTCCTTCTTCATGATGGATCCTCTCAGGTTGATGCTACCAAATATAGACAAGTAGTTGGTGGTCTTCAACACTTACGCATGACTTGCCCTGACATTTCTTTTGCAGTCAACAAACTTTCTCAGTTTATGCATCAGCCTACTGAGAATCATTGGGGGGCTGTTAAGCGCTTGCTCCAGTATTTGAATGGCACCAAATCTCTTGGCATTCGGCTTCGGGCAACTTCTCTTCTTCAGCTTCACGACTTTTCCGATGCCGATTGGGGGGGTAATCCGGATGATCGTACCTCTACTGGTGCATATGTCATGTTCTTGGGTGCCAATCCTATCTCTTGGAGGTCTACAAAGCAACGCCTTTGTTGCTTTCGATTTATCTATCGGCTACGTAGTATCGCATTATTGCTTACGGCCTGGCCGAAATTCAATGGATCAAGACACTTCTTCATGAACTGCATGTCCCTGTTCCTTCAGCACCCCTATCTACTCGGACAATCTTGGTGCCACGTATCTATGTGCTAATCCTGTGTTTCATTCGCGGATGAAATATCTTGTCATTGACTATCACTTTGTCCGCGATCTTGTTCAGTCTTCCCTTCTCCGGGTCGTTCATGTCTCTGCTTCTAATCAACTTGCTGATACACTAACGAAACCTTTGCCTCGTCCTCGGCTACTTGACATTTATGACAAGATTGGTGTTGCTTCTCGTACACCATCTTGTGGGGGCCTATTAGGGATTCAAGTGTTTATCTCTTTAATCTTGTATTTATCTCTATATATATTTAGTTCCTATTTTACCCCTGTAGTGGTATTATATATACCCCAACTTCTTATCAATAATATTAAGATCTTTTCCTATTAATATAAACTCCAATACATGAACTTTTAACCATATTGAAAGAAGAGATTAATACAAGCAAATATCATGCATAAGAAATAGAAGAATTGATAGACTTGAATGACAAACCTTTCCCTTGAAGAGAGAATCATTGAGCACATCATTCAGAGACCAATTGAAGATCAAGTTCACCTCACCAGATCACCATTTCCCTTTTTCTCTGATTATTTGCCATCTCTCTCTTCTCTGGTCTTCTTACACTATCTGCTTTCCTGTGAAAATAAAGAGCATCATTAAGCCTGGTCTTTCTTGCACAGGGGAACAAAGCATTGACTACAAAAGAAGTCTTTGTATAAAGGAAGGAGGATTCCCACCAACTGTACGATGATATATATAGAATGTGTCATATTTTATGATATAGTTTTCAAATTAGTATTAGTTACCAATTATATAAGTATTATAAGATTAGGAAAAAAAATTGGCTATCACAATAATTTATGAGTAAATAAAAAAAATCTATTTAGATAAAGTCCTAGCAAATCTCTATAAATAAACAGTAAAACTATATATATTTTTAACCATTGTTGTGAGGAGTGCGGGGCGGGGCAGGTTTGGTAAACATCTATTTTAAATCTACCCTGCCCTACCCCACTATATATATATATATATCGACTGATATCAGGCGCTTTGGCCTGGACACCGAAAGGTAGATCCCCGCCACACCATTTCTCGCCCTCGAGCATGTTTGAAGGATTTTCAATCGTACGGATGTGAAGGTTATCGAAAAATAAGTTAGCATGTACATTTTCATACAATTTGGTGACCGTTTGATCCTCTCACTTAATAGTTGAAATTTTGAACCGTTAAAATTTCTATAAAATAAGAACCGTTAAGTAGAAGGACCAAACAGTCACAAAATTGTATAAAAATGGACATGTGGTTGAAATTCTGAACGATTAAAATTTCTATAAAATAAAAACCGTTAAGTAGGAGGACCAAACAGTCACCAAATTATATGAAAATGGACATGCTAGATTATTTTTTAATGATAATGGGATAGTTGAAAATCCTTAACATGCTCCAAGTGCCAAATTTGGCGTCGATCGGATCTGCACAGTGATCCGGCCGATGGCACCTTATATATATATATATATATATATATATATATATATAGAGAGAGAGAGAGAGAGAGAGAGAGAGAGAGGACTGATTACATCCGACCGGCCGTAATACTGTGAAGTTACGGCCAGCCTCCCATTTGACCTCATGGAGCATGTTTGAAGGATTTTTTAAGGTATGGATGGGAAGATCTGCTCAAAATTAGCTAGCCTGTCAATTTTCATAAAATTTGGTAACCGTTTGGTCCTCCAACTTAACGGTTGAAATTATGGACCGTTCAAATTCCTATAAAATAAGAACCGTTAAGTGGGAGGACCAAACAGTTACCAAATTATATTAAAATTGACAGGCTAGCTTATATTTCGATGATCTTCCCATCCATACGGTTGAAAATCCTTCAAATATGCCTCCGGGGCTAACTGGAGACGATCGCCTTCTGGCGGTGTTGTGGTAGGCCGGATGTAATCAGACATATATATATATATATATATATATATATATATATATATATATATATATATATATATATATATACGGGCCTGATATTATAAGACCGGCCGTATTATTATACAAATAAGGTCGCCTCCCATTTGGCCACTTGCACAGTATTTTAAGGATTAACAATCGTATGGATGGAAAGAACATCAAAAAATAAGCTTACATGTCAATTTTCATACAATTTAGGAACTTGTGAGTCTTCATCTTAAATGGTGAAATTTTGAACCGATAAGATTTTTATAAATTTTCACCAGTTAAGATGAAGACCCTACAAATTCACAAATTGTATGAAAATTAACTTGTTAGCTTATTTTTGATGTTCTTTCCATCTATACGGTTGGATTTCCATAAAATACTATGCAAGTGGGCCAAAACGAGGTGACCGCACATGCACAGTGATAAGGTCAGCGCATAGTATCAGCCCTGTGTATATATATATATATAACGGGCATGATACAGTAAGGTCGGCCGAATTACTGTTCCAATAAGGTTGCCTTCTATTTTGACCCTTGGAGCATGCTTTTAGGATTTCCAACTGTATGGATGGAAAGAACATCGAAAAATAAGCTAGCATGTCATTTTTCATACAATTTGGGAACTTGTAGGGTCTTCATCTTAACGGGTGAAAATTTATAAAAATCATATCGGTTCAGAATTCATCCTTTAAGATGAACACCCTACAAGTTCCCAAATTGTATGAAAATTGACATCCTAGCTTATTTTTCGATGTTCTTTCCATCTGTATGGTTGGATTTCCTCCAAATACTGTGCAAGTGGGTCAAATGGAGGTGGCCGCACTTGCATAGTGATAAGGCGCGCGTAGTATAAATGCTTCGTATATATATATATATATATATATATATATATATATATATATATATATATATATATATATATATATATATATATATATATATATATATATATTTAGGGTTACAATGGAGCTATGTTTGGTTGAAGGCTGTTTTTTGAGTCCATGACTTTCACCTTCTCAGTGGCAAGTTGTATATCTTCCTGAATTCTTTTATTTTTTCATTTTCTTTGCTATGTTGATGAATCGAACGCCGTTTTTGAGGATTATATCAAAATTTTGCATAGGGTTACCGATCAATCTTGGAAATCATGAATTTGTTCTTTTCCTTCTTTTTGGTCTGCTGATTCAATTCATTTACTTTGGTTGTGCTAAAATTCTATGATGGTCTTGCAAAATTTATTAGACATCAGCTAATAAATGATTTGAATCGCTTCTGTAATCTATAGTAATCAAAGCGCAGTTTCTGAACCATCTTGGAAATCAGAATTGAAGAACAAGTGGAAATTGCATTTTTCGCTCCTTCTGCGCGAAAAGGTTCAACAACTAGGGAGAAGGGAAAAGGTTCTCTCTCCTGTAGTTCAGAGGGGATGAACGTAAATCCCCTTAACGGACTCTTCTTCAACCCAGAGTCCGCGGCTTTCAGCTTGGAGCCACTTCGTTCTAAGGACTCAGAATCGAGGCTTGACAAGTTGGAGGAGGATGAGATAGCCTCTTATCTTCGAATAACTGTTGTTTTTGTAAGTATTTCCTCACTTTGTATGTCACTGAGTTTGCTTCTTCATGATGTTTAACATTTGATGTTTCACTCTCTCCATAATAGTATTCTCTCTGACCGAGCGGCTCGCTTGTTGGAGGAGAAGAAGAATCTCCGCCTCGCACTCGCTCTTGGCGAAGGAGACTTCCGAAATCTAAAGGAAGAACTCTCTGCCTTGAAGGTGGAGAGAGAAAAATTCAAAGCCTCTCTGGACTCCTCTACAGTGCAGTGTCAGAGTCTTCTCAGTGAGAAGAAGAGGCTGGAGGGGAAGATCAAGCCCCTGTCCAATAAAATAAAGTCTTATAGGGCTGCTGCTGATGTGATAATCAAGACCCAAGAAGCTCTGGAAGACAGGTGTAAGCTTGCCGAGGAAAAGTGGGCTCAGCTGACAGAGAACTCCGGTAAGATGACTTCGGAGCTGACCCAGATTAAGGAGCAGATGAAGGCTCTGACAAAGGAGAATGAGAAGCTCCAGGAAGACTTGAATGCCAGATCTGTACTTCTTAATGAGGCGAATCATCTGATCATTTCGTTGAAAGAAGAGAAAGAAAAGCTTTCCTCGGAAGTGACTTCTCACCAAGAGACCCTGACTCTCTGTTCTGATCAGATCAAAGATGCCGAGGCTATCTGCTCTAGTGAGAAGTCTGGAGGGTATAACATCGGTTTCCTTGCGGGTGGGACTGATGCTTTCCGAGTCCTTCGGGAGTTGGTACTACAGGTCGTTCCCGAGGAAACGCTGAAAACCCTTCCAGTGGACTTCTCCTCTCTGACTTACAAGAAAGGCCTCAAGTTTCTTGCCGGAGAAGATCCTAATGTTGATTCGGAGGATGAATGGCTAGAGGATCCTTCTTCGGGCGAGGAGGGCGGAGCAAGCGCAGAGGGCGCCCCTGCTGAAGGAGCCCAAGGTGGAGCTGGAGATGATACTGAGGTCACGGCTCCTCCCGTTAATCACCCTGATATTGTTGTTGAAAGAAGTGAAGCTCCTCAGTCTTGAACTCAGTTATCATTCTGGTCTTGTCATAGTTTATTTTCTTCTCATGACTTGAGTTGTAATTTGAATTTCATGTGAATAAGAATCCATTGAGTTGATCTCTTCTGTCTTCAAATTAAAGAGTTCATTTGTTGTATTTTGCATTCATGCCTTAATCGAGCCACCATAATGCTTTAGTACTGCTGGAGTGTGTTATAGATGAATGACCAAGGCACTCCATGCTTCCCGAGGAAGGTCATAGTCAAGTGATCAGAACACTGTAAGTTTTCCCGAGAGGGGTGGTAATTGAATAATCGAAGCATTCAAATCTCCTCCAGAGTTGAATTGTAGTTAAGCAGCTGAAGTACTTGAATTTTCCTGAAAAGGGTTATAGCTAAGCGATCTGAGCGCTTAAAGCTTTTTCCCGAAGAGTACCAAAGCCAAGCGATCAAGGCGCTTCAAGCTATTTTCCCGAAGGGGGTTATAGCCAAGTGATCAGAGCGCTTAAAGCTTTTTCCTGAGGAGGGTTATAGCCAAGAGATCAAAGCGCTTCAAGCTATTTCCCGAAGAGTACCATAGCCAAGCGATCGAAGCGATTGAAGCTATTTCCGAGGAATGCCAAGGCTAAACGGTCAGTGCGCTTAAAGCTTTTTCCGAGGCGGGTTATAGCCAAGCGATCGAGGCGCTCCAAGCCGTTTCCGGAAAAGGGTTAAGGCCAAGCGATCAAAGCGCTTCAAGCCTTTTTCCCGATAAGTATCATAGCCAAGCAATCGAAGCTCTTCAAACTATTTCCCGAAGAGGGTTAAGGCCAAGCAATCGATGCGCTTAAAGCTTTTTCCGAGGGAGTTATAGCCAAGCGATCGAGGCGCTTCAATCTGTTTCCCGAAAAGGGTTAAGGCCAAGCGATCGAGGAGCTTAAAGCTATTTTCCCGAGGTGGGTTATAGCTAAGCGATCGAGGCACTTAAAGCTATCTCCCGAGGAGAGTTACAGCCAAGCGATCAGAGCGCTTAAAGCTATTTTCCCGAGGTGGGTTATAGCCAAGCGATCGAAGATCTTAAAGCTATTTCCCGATGAGTGTTATCCTCGCTAGAAGAAGGTATTTACCAAAGTAACAAGAATGCTATTTTTAAGAAATTGTAAGTGAAGGACTGAATTTATTGATAGTATCTTCGAAGATGCTCGGAATGATATGGGCGTTTCAATCTCTTCCCATTCATCCTAACGAGCCAGTAGGTTCCTGGCCTTACAATTTCTTGAACAACATATGGTCCTTCCCAGTTCGGGATCAGCTTTCTAGTTCGGCTTTTGTTCCCATCGAACTTGTTCGCCCTCAAGACCAGATCCCCAATTTGGAAGGTTACTTGTTTCACCTTTTTATCATAGAAGCGCTTCACTCTTTGGTGGTAAGATACTGCCTTGAGATTGGCTTCATCTCTCCTTTCCTCCAAGAGATCAAGTTCCACCCTAAGCCGCTCCTCGTTCAGTTCAGGATCAAAAACTTGTATGCGGAGCGTTAACACTCTTATCTCGGGTGGGATCACAGCTTCAGTCCCAAATGCAAGGGTAAATGGCGTTTCTCTAGTAGGGGTTCGGGTAGTGGTCCGATACGCCTATAGGTCTCTAGAATTTCCTCAACCCAAGCAGATCCATGACTGAGAACTCTTGTTTTCAAACTGTGGAGGAGAGTTCTGTTGGTTACTTCCACCTAGCCATTTGCTTGTGGATGTGTAACTAAAGTCAGCCTGTGCTCAATGTTGAACTTATCACAGAATGATAGGAAGGCTGAGTTTGCGAACTGGCAACCATTATCAGTTATGAAGGCCAATGGGATCCCGAATCTACAAAGAATCGACCTCCATAGAAAAGCCTCACAAGCCTTCTCTGTGATAGATGACAGTGGTTCGGCTTTGACCCACTTCGTGAAGTAATCAATGGCCACTATAATAAACTTCATTTGTCGCGCTCCCACGGAGAAGGGGCCTAGGATACCAACTCCCCATAAAGCGAAGGGCCTAGGACTTACAATTTAAGTCAAGTGAGAAGAAAGGCTTCGTTAGACATTCGAGTGATATTGGCACGCGTCACACTTCCGAACAAGCTTGCCAGCATCTTTGGTCAACGTTGGCTAGTAATAACCTTGCCAAAGCACCTTGTGACTCAGGGCTCTTCCTCCGAGGTGGTCGCCTCTTCACCTCCATGAATCTCCTGTAAGACATATTCTACCTCGGAGGGATGCAAGCATTTTAGATATGGCATGGTGAAGGACCTTTTGAAGAGTTGCCCTTCGACTATGATGTAGCAAGCCGCTCTGACAATGATCCGCCGAGCCTTCTTCAGATCGAGAGGAAGTACATCATTTGGAGGTAATTTAATATAGGATCCATCCAATACTCCTCATCAGCGATTTCAAGAATCTCCTCAACTGGTCTATATTCGATTGTCCTCGCTGAGAGGTACTGAATGTTGACTGGCTGCTTTCTTTCCACTTCAGATGTCGTTATTTTTGATAGGAGGTTAGCTTCTTGATTCTTCTCTCTGGGGACCTTGTTGATATAAACCTTCTGAAAACTATCAATGAGCTTCCGTACCATCTCCCTGTATCTTTGCATATTCTCATCCCTAGCCTCAAATTCTTCAGTAACATGGCCAACTATCAACTGTGAATCAGTGTTGGCTCGCATGTTCTGAACTCCTAGGTTTCAAGCGAGCTGCAGCCCAGCTATCATGGCTTCATATTCGGCTTCGTTGTTAGTTGCTTTGAAGTTGAACTTTAATACCGTCGAGGTGTTCCAGCCTGACGGCGATCGCAACACCACCCCAACCCCCGAGCTCTCAGAATTTGCAAACCCATCAGTGTGAAGAACCCATTGAGAACTAGAATGATCGTGTAATTCGGCCCCTTCTATCAGGTGAAAATGCCCCCCGTTGGTAATGGTAAGTTTTGCAATGAAATCTGCAAGTACCTAGGCCTTTATTGTTGTTCGGGGTTCGTAGCTGATATCATACTCTCCAAGCTCAATTACCCACTTGGTTAGTCTCCTAGAGCACTCTGGACAGTGGAGTACTTGCTTCAGGGGTTGATCTGTGAGGACCTTTATCTTATGAGACTAGAAATATGGCCAAAGCTTTCGAGCAGCTGTGACAAGTGCGAGAGCCAGTTTCTCGAGAGGGAGGTACCTCGACTCGGTATCTGTAAGAACCTTTCTTGTATAATAGACTGGCCTTTGGATTCCCCCTTCATCTTTGGTGAGGACCGAGCTGATAACCGAATCAGTGACCGCCAAATAGAGAAGCAACTCCTCTCCAGGCTTCGGTTTCACTAAGAGGGCTGGCGACTGTAAACAATCCTTCAGCCTGTTTAATGCTTGTTCACATTCTTCAGTCCACTCCACCTTAGGTGCTTTTCTCAAGGCTCGGAAGAATGGAAGGTTTTTTTCTCCAGATCTTGAAATGAATCTCCCGAGGGCAGCCAGTCTTCCGTTAAGGCTTTGTATCTCCTTTATGGTCCTCAGGGATCTAGTCTCCATGATGGCTCGGATTTGTTCGAGATTCGCCTCTATGCCTCGGTGTGTAATCATAAACCCGGGGAACTTTCCCGATCGAACACCAAACGTACATTTGCTAGGATTAAGGCTCATTCCATGAGCCCGCAATGCTGCGAACGTTTCCTTCAAATCCGAGGCATGTCGTTCAGCCGTGACACTTTTCACAAGTATATCAGCAACACAAGCTTTAACATTCCTCCCAATCTGTCTTTTGAGGACTTTATTTACCAACCTCTGAAATGTAGCTCCCGCGTTCTTCAATCCGAAGGGCATTACTTTATAGAAATAATTGCCTCCGGAGGTGATAAAGGATATTTTCTCCTCATCGGATTTCGCCATTAAGACTTGGTTATATCTCGAGAACACGTCCAAGAAGCTAAGCATTTCATACCCAGAAGTAGAGTTTACTAGATTATCAATAAGAGGCAGGGGGTAGTAGTCTTTAAGGCAAGCTTTATTGAAATTTGTGAAGTCTACACACATTCTCCATTTTTCGGAGGATTTCTTCACCATGACTATATTTGAAAGCCATTCGGGGTACTGGACCTCCGGAATGAACTCTGCTTTAAGCAGTTTATCTACCTCTTCTTCTGTTGCGGCAAGGCGGTCTGGGGCATAGTTTCTCTTCTTTTGAATAACTAGTTTGACAGTTGGATCAACATTAAGTTGGTGCTCGATCACTTCTCGAGGAACTCCAGGCATTTCCTCAACAGACCAGGCAAAAACATCAGCATTATCCTTCAGAACTGCGAGGAGCTCTTTCTGTCTTTTCAACTCAAGCTCTTCCCCGAGGCGCACAGTCCGTTAGGGAAGGCTTTCATCAAGTGGGAATTCTTTCAGACCCTCTACTGGAACAGGGCGACGGGCTTCCCTTTCTTCATCTTCGTGTTAGAGCTCCTCCAAAGTTAACGTCTCTGCAGCTCGGCTCGACTCTCCCGTCTGATATCTCAGAAGAGTGGAATAGCACTCGCGAGAAGATGCCTGGTCACCTCGTACCTCCCCATTACCTTCTTCAGTTTGGAATTTCAGCTTCTGGTGATAGGGAGATGGCACTATAGCCAGCTTGCATAAAGAAGGCCTACCCACTATTGCATTATAACTAGAGGGACATCGCAGAATCAAGAAGTCTATCATTGCGGTGACCGCCTGAGGAGGTGTGCCGAGTGTCATTGCGAGTGAGATCATGCCTTTTGGATGACGGGAATTTCCGTCGAAGCCTACCAGATGTGACCGAACCTGTTTGAGATTTTCCTTCCCAATCTTCATCCTCTCGAAGCAATCCCAAAAGATAATATCAGTCGTGCTCCCAGTGTCAACCAGCACTTTATATATAGTGAAGACTCCAACCTTGACAGCCACCACCAAGGCATCGTCATGAGGTTGATAGATCCCACGGAGGTCTTCATCAGAAAAGCAGACTGGAGTAGATGGACGTCTCCTCTTCAATGGAGCTGTCTCTTGGACTGAAGCAACCATTCTCGGGTACTGCTTCCTTAAGGAGGAACTCTCCCCTCCGCAGCCAGGGCCCCCAGCAATGAAGTAAAGCTTGATATCAGGATTTTCTGGGTTCGGAGGGGCGTCCTACCGTTGTGGTGGGGTTCCTTTTATAGTGGGCTTCTTTTGCAGGAATTGTTCAAGCTTTCCCGCCTTGACTAAATCTTCAATTGCGTCCTTGAGGTAGACGCAATCTTCTGTACTGTGCCCCTTGACCTGATGGTAAGCACAATACTTCTTGCTTTTCTTCACCGATCCAGACTCCTTGATTGGCTCGGGTTGCTTCAGGATTTTCTTGTCCTGGATCTGCATCAAAACATTCTCTCTTGAGGTAACAAGGGGGGTATGGTTCTCATACCTTGCCCTGATTGGTTGTTTCAGGGGGTCTTGAGGTCTTCGATCATCTGAGCGAGGGGGTCTATCATCTCTTTGAGATCTTGGATCGCTTCGGCAGGAGTTCCTGTATTCCTCCCATCAGGGCTCCTCCTTCTAGAACTTCCTTACTCATTGCAGAGCCTCCTCTCTCCGCCAAGTCTTAAACTCCTCAATGGCAATAAACTGCTTTGCCCTAATCATGACTTCGGACAGATTTCTAGGGACGTGCCCCAAATGGAGTCTAAGAAGGGACATTCCCGAAGACCATCTATGAATGCGCCCACCACCATAATGGAGTCTTGATCGCTCATTCCAGCTGCTTCTCTGTTGAAGCGATCTAGATAATCTCAAAGGCTCTCACCCTCCATTTGCTTACACCTGAGAAGCATTATTGGGTTCTTCTTCTGCCTTCGGCTATTCGCGAATTGATGAAAGAAGAGGTCAGTTAACTGGTCAAAGCTTGATATCTAGCCCAGTGGAAGGTTTCTGAACCAGCCATGGGCTATATCCATCAAGGTCTTCGGGAAAGAACGGCATAGAACCGCCTCATCGATGCGGTTGTCCATATCTCAGTACAGTACCGCTCCACATGCTCATAAGGATCAGTGGTCCCGTTGTAACATCTGATATTGGGGGCCCTGAAGTTCTTCGGAAAAGGGGCCTCCCAAATCTTCCTAACAAAAGGAGAATACAATCTTGATGTATAGGAGAGGGTCCTCCCTCTCTCCTTAGCATGGGCTTGGCGATGCGCTCCAGGAGATCGATGACGCCTGGGTGATCGGTGCCTTGTCGGGGGACTACTAGGTGAATCATACCCTAGGGAGTAGTCCCCTCGACGATGGTAGTGCAGCGAGCGCCTCGGGGAATAACGCCTCGGTGAGAGCCGTCGGGGCGCACGGTGTCCCCCGCGTGCTTCGAGTGACATGGAACCACTCGGAGACCTCCTTCTCGATGAACCATCAGCTCAAGGACGTCGTGGACGTCTCTGGCAAGGTGAACCAGAACTTTTTAAAGAAGAGTTTCGACTCCTACCTCTTCTTGGAGAGAGTTCATTTGGCAAGGCGAAAGTGTATCTTTGCCAGATCGCGACTCTCACGGTCGATGGACGCGCTGGGAAAATACGGCCTAGGAAACATGCCTTTCCACCGCGAGGAGCGTCTATGTGAGATCTGCGATCTAATGCTCCATGGATTTGAACATCTCCACCGATACCTCCATCATCCCGGGAGCCGGATCAGCAGCAGGTGGGGGTGAGTTGGATGGAGGATGGTTCTCCATCGGTAGGATAGTCTTTGGCGCGGGGATCCTCTGTTCTTGAGCTTGGCTTTGCCTCGATCTCCTCATCATCGTCATGGCTTCTCGTCCAAGCCTACCTAAATCGTGGGCCCTCCCTGATTTTGCGTCAACATATATATATATATATATATATATATATATATATATATATATATATATATATATATTACGCTACTATAAAGTAGGTCGAATCATTTTGTCTTTGATAAAGCTGACTCCATTTTGGCCCTTGGATCATGTTTGAAGGATTTTTCAACTTTGCAGATGGGAAGATCATCGAAAAATAAGCTAGCCTGTCAATTTTCATATAATTTGGTGACCGTTTGGTCCTCCCACTTAATGGTTCTTATTTTAGAAAAATTTTAACGGTTCAAAATTTCAACCATTAAATGGGAGGACCAAACGGTCACCAAATTGTATGAAAATTGATAGGCTAGCTTATTTTTCGATGATCTTCTCGTCCGTATAATTGAATATCCTTCAAACATGCTCCAGGGGCCAAAATGGGAGGTGGCCGGACTGGAACAATGTTCCAGCCGGTCGCACAGTAAAAGGACCCTATATATATATATATATATATATATATATAGGAGAGTGATACAATGGGGCAGACCGCAAGTACGGTCACCCCATTGTATCACTCCCAAATCATATTATATATATATATATATATATATATATATAGTCGTGATAAGGTACGACCTGCTGTAACACTGTGCATTCTCAATCGCCTCCCATTTGATCCCGTGGAGCATGTTTGAAGGATTTCCAACCGTGTGGATGGGAAGATCATCGAAAAATAAACTAGCATGTCCATTTTCATACAATGGGAACCGTTTGGTCCTCCCAATTTAATCTGCTTCTTATTTTGGAAATATTAATCTGCTCAAAATTTCAACCGGCTGTTTTATGGAACCAAACTGGCCAATTTAAATCTGCATTTAAAATGGACATGCTAAATTTTATTTTTCATAATCTTCCCATCCATAAAGCTTTAGAAATCCTTCAAACACGCCCCCAGTGGCTAAACTTATGATCACAAGTTGCTTCAGTCATTAAATTTTGGCAATTTAACACACACTTACCTATATATATATATATATATATATATATATATATATATATAATATTTTTTATTTTTTATATGTTATATATGATTTATAGGATATATGTAATATATTATATTTAATATTATCTATTATATAATATATAATAGAATATATAGTACATATTATATGATATTATATGATATAATATAAAGTAAACAGTACCAGAGATCTATAATTAATTTATCATATTTTATTATATATTATATAATAGATAATATTAAAGATAATATATTACATATATCCTATAAATTATATATAACATATAAAAAATATAAAATATTATATATATATATATATATATATATATATATATATATATATATATATAAGCGTAATTTTAATAATTTTCTTAGTGGGACGGGGCCGTGCAGGGTGGGGCGGGGAGGGGGGCGCGGAGCAGGAGATGGTTAGGATGGGGCGGTTGGGGTAGAGGCTCTCCCCGCCTCTACCCCGCTCTCTCCGTCTCCACCCTGTCCTATTGCCATCCCTATTGTTGCATATGTCAAAGTAAATATATATAAATGAAGGAATATTCGTGACCCAAGAGAAAACATGCTTGATCTTGTTACATTTTGGTTTTCTTAGAGCCTAAGACTTGGAATAGTACATGTTGGTTTGATCAAATTTTTTTTTAATAAAATAGATAAATCATACCTATTAAATGATAAAAGTTGTGAATATTACACAAAAAATAAGATTCTCCTGGATCAGAAATGAGTGGGTATAGTGACCGCTCTTTATTCATTCTTGGGGTGTCATAAAATTCTGCTCTCAAGATGCCATGGTGGGTTTTCTCATGTGATCATATTTGAGAAAAAAGGACCAATCCACTCAAGTATTCAAGATTAATCTAGATCAACCAGTTTATATTGCAAGTTGAACATATATAATTAATTATATATAAATATATTATATGAACTTTATTATTATTATAAGTATTTTTATCTTATTTTTATCAAAATAGGAATTTTCTCTACAAGTTTATAAATAAAATTTTGCTCTAATTAGTTATAATATGAAACACCAAAATTAATGTCAAGTGAAAAGAATCAATAAAAGGAGGAAGGATATTTATTTTTTTAGTTTTTAAATAAATGAATAAATAGATAAAGAACTATTGGTCCCTGGCACTGTTTGTTTTTTTTTCCTTGGGTCTTTGGAGGGATGTAGGGGTGTAAAATAAATAGGGTTTTGGATAGGGTTTGATTAAAGGGGAAATAATATTAAATAGTATCAGGGATTAATAAATAATTATCTCATAAATAAATCATATTATTTATTGATAATGCTATAAAAATTCATTACAAATGATGGCATTCAAGATTGACAAAATGATACATAGATTGAGACTAGTGTCACATTCTGGTCGAGCTATTGGTGCTTCATGTGTGCTCTTGTGCTACAGTTGCATCCCCGAAAGCTTTATCATCTCCTGAAGTTTGAGATGGGGTGATATTTATAAACTTAAGGCTTTTGTTGACGAGCTTCTGTGCCGCATCCAGTTTTAGATGGGTGCCGTCAGGCCCGTCACCAACCTCCATTTTGAGCCCAAATAACCCAGCCCATCCCATTGAAACCCAAGATAGTCCACGTCATACATTCTCACCGATTTATGAACTGGTAACGGTCCTCTATAATCCACGTGTCACTCTCGTACTCGTCCACTCACTCTACTCTCAGTCAAAAGAAAAATCACTCACAGATATAGCTAAGTATCCATGGAGGTCGTCAATGGCGTCCTCTGCTGTCCATACACCATAGCAATGGATATTTGGAGCTCTGACTGGCCTCTTCCTTCTCTTCCACCTCGTAAAACCCTCTCCAAGACCTCTCTCTTCATCTCCATCCCTCTAACCTCATCCATCAACCCTTCCTCTTCTCGGAAATCCCTTTTCACCAACTCCTTCAAACCCTCTTCTCCTCTCCTTGATGACACCTCCAATGGCCTCCAACTCATTCATCTTCCACCCAGATCTCAACCTTCTTCAACCTCAGAGCTTGAAATCACCACTGACTTCATCCATGGCCTCTGCAAGAACCCCACGACTGAGTCTCTTGCTTTTCAGTACTACCAGAAAGCAAGGGAACAACATCCACAGTTCAAACCAGAGTCCCAAACTATGTCCCTCCTCATCAGAGTTCTGCTGAAAACTAAGCAATGGAGCTCCATCTCAGCTCTCGCCGGAGATTTTGATGTTTTCGGTGTGTTTCCGGGGAGGCTCACATGCACTAGATTGATCAGCAGCTGCATTACCTCAAGGAAGTTCAAGCTCACTGAATCTTTGCTTAGCATTCTTGAATCCAAAGAGGAGATTGCAACCTATGCTTTTAGTTCAGCAATGCGCAGCTACAACAAGCTTCATATGTATAGCAGCACGGCGATGGTCTTCGACCGAATGAGAAGCTCCGGCATCGGAGTGAACCCCAGAGGCTACTTGTACATCATGGATGCTCACCATAAGCTTGGGAACACTCAGATGGTTGTTTCTCTGTTCCATGAGTTCGAGTCCAAGAACTGGGATTTTCCAGAGATATCTGCTAAGATTTATGCAGTGGTGTGTGAGTCATTAGGCAAATCAGGGAAGGCCTTTGAAGCTCTGAGGTACTTCAGAGAGATGGAGAACAAAGGCATTCTTCCAAACCCCTCCTTATATGCTTCACTTATCTCCTCTTTTGCAGTGATCAGAGAAGCAGAGCTAGCAGAGGATCTCTTCCAAGAAGCAAAGGAGAAGAGAATGCTGAAAGACATGGCTGTGTTTCTTAAGTTTGTAGTCATGTATGTTGATGTTGGTTTAGTAGAGAAGACACTTGAGGTAGTTGAAGTAATGGTGGAGATGAAGATAAGGGTAACAGATTGTGTCCTTTGTGCCATTGTTAATGGCTATATGAGGAGAAGAGGGATAAGAGCTTCAGTGATAGCTTATGAGAGATTGATCTCCTTGGGTTGTGAACCAGGGCAAGTGACTTATGCTTCAATGATTAGTATATATTGGAGAGTAGGTCTTCCAAAAAAGGCAGAGGATTTGTTCTTGGAGATGATAGAGAAGGGATTTGATAAGTGTGTGGTTGCTTACTCTACTATGATTTCAATGTATGGAAAGCTAGGAAGAGCAAGGGATGCAATGAAGCTCTTGGCCAAGATGAAGGAAAATGGTTGCAAGCCTAATGTTTGGGTTTATAATTCTCTTCTTGACATGCATGGAAGGCTTGTGAATCTAAGGCAGGTGGAGAAGCTATGGAAGGAGATGAAAAGACGAAAGATCGATGCCGATAAGTTCAGCTATACAAGCATTATCAATGCCTACAACAAGGGTAGAGAGTTTGAGGAATGCATGAGATATTACCAAGAGTTCAGGATGAATGGAGGAGAATTAGACAGGGCATTGTGTGGGATCATGGTTGGAGTTTTCTCAAAGTGTAACATGATAGATGAGTTGCTGCAATTGCTGCAGGATATGAAATCAGAGGGAGTGAAGCTTGATGAGAGGCTTTACAAGTCTGCATTGAATGCTCTTAGAGATGCTGCACTTCATCACCAGGTTGAATGGTTTCAGAAAAACATCAGCTTTGACAAGGATGAAACTTGAAACTCCAGGTAAATTCTAACATTGTATTAGTAAACAAACATTTCTTGTCTGAATTCACAAGTGTGTGTCACAAAGAAGACACAGCATTTCAAGAAAACTACTTCTTAGTGATGGGATGGCGGCTGTGCAACAAGCTCTGTCTCTTTGGGACTTTCTTTGTAATTGTAGTAGAACAAGCCCTGGTGGACAGTGCTCTCTTGCAGTCTAAACCTCCTGCAAAGCTCTTGCAAGACTTGAGCTTCTTGTATGGCTTCTCAGGCTTCACAAGATCTTCCAAGCTTCTCACATTGGCTAGAGAAGTGAATGATTGGGATTTCCCTTGGAAATGCTTTGAAAGCCCTGTTTTCAATGAAGGAAGTTGTGTTTCAAGAGAAGACATGTCAAAGAGAGCAGATGATGTTCCATCCTCCAAGAACTCAGAAGAAGAAGAAGAAGAAGAACAAGTGATTGAGTTGCTTGAATACTCTTCATCAGAGAAAGAAGAAGAAGAAGAAGAAGAAGATGATGATGATGAAGAGACTGACTGAAGCTCATCATCATCCTCATCAACCATGATCCCATGCTTGCGCTGTTGCTTCAAAGAAGAGTCCATACTCATCAGCAAGCATGCTACTTGAGCTCTCTTTCTCTATTCTCTCAGCGAAGAGCTCTAATCGACATGGAGAGATCAAAGGCCAACAACAAGAAGCAATGCTTTGTCTATTTATTTGAAGATTCGGTTTTATCCACTTGCTGTTGAGATAGTACAAGTCCACCCCTAGACAGCATAAGTGGATAAGAACTCCACATCCTCTCCACACAATCCTTGTTATTTATTTATTAAAAAAAAACTTGTCATTTATTTATTCAAATTTATATTTTAAAAATCAATAAAAATGTTTTTTATAATCAAATTGATTTTTATTTTTAATTTAATAAATAAATCATGTTTTATTTATGATTATGTAATCTCGAGCGGATCCAAGTGACCTCAGAACGTTGATGTAGATCGGCCGCATCTGCGAGACGAGTCCCAAATCAAATCCTGCCTTTAAAATCATAAGAAATAATACATTTAAACAAAAAGATAATCAATAAATAAACCATAAAAGTTTCCCAAATTTAAAACATAATAAAATCAAATAAGGGTCCATAGCTCTCCACACAATCCAAGCCCTACAAGGGTCCTAATGGAATACAAACAAGGTCCTCACACACAAAGATAAAATAACTTAGGGAGGCTTCTCCAACCTCAAGAATAACTCCGCCTAACTCTCCCTGGCCCCCGAAGCCTGAGTCTACCTACCCCTCAGACCTCAAATGAGAGAAGAGAAAAGTCGTGAGCTTTCGAACGAAAGCCCAAGTAGCACTGCAAGAATCACAAATGGTCGATGAAACAGATATCAATAATATAGGATCATTAAACAAAGGGCTACACCCCATACAAACAGATCCTAACATCCGCCTACTACCGAGCCCTAGATGAGAGAGAAGTCCAAAGATTTTTAGCAACGATTTCCCGGACAATTGACCTCGTATCAGGACCATGTAACGCAACATCAACAAATGGTCAGGAATTTAACCGTCGCAGACTTCGGTAGCGTAATCTACGTGTCACGTACCAAAGAATCAACCCTACCGACAGGGGATACTGAGCCTCTGACTCCACCGCAACCGCGGAAGATCGTAACCTAGTTGGCATCGCATTCCTCCGGCCAAAGACACAAGACCATGTGCCTATGATCAAGTGTCAGCCCACGGGTGGGTAGTCCAACTAAGTATTTCAACAAATGGCAGCTTAACACTACCAAACAGATCAACCAAACACATACCAGGAAGGAAACAATCAAACATGTATGTGCATGGATCAAACAGCAGGTACTAAGCAAGAGCATGCTAACTAATAGCATTGAACAAAATCAAGAAAACCCATACAAGGGTGGAAACGAGGCAAGAGTGACTTACCTCTACACGCAATCCAATCACTGCACCATATCTATCCCGACGCAGCTCAACGCTCCACGCCGATATCTGGTATACACCGATCCGCACCAACTAGTCCGCGTCCCTCCCGACGCAACTCAGCACTCCCAGTCAATACCTGGAAATCATAGACCTAGTCTCAAATAATGTACACGCGTACATGAACAGCTAGTACTATTCACGTCTAACTAGATAGGGCTCAGCCCATGAAATGAATCCATCAATGGACCCCACTCAAACTTGCTCAAGCCCAAACCAATACATATAATGATAGAATGTTCAAATGCCCTCAACACCTTGATTCCACTGTCATTTACTAAAAGGAACTAGAAACCTGTAAATACATCAAAGTAAACCAGAAATCTCTTCACTAATGTGCCTCTTCAACAAATACCAATGATCCTCTATTATCCATTCCAAGCAATGCCATCCTCAGTGAACTAAACCAGGCATCTCCCCAATCTTTCCTATAAAGAGAAAACAATGTATCATCTCTTATGGCTTTTCCCCTAAATTAATCATCACTGCCATCAATATACCAAAACTCCAAGGAGGTCATCCTACCCTCTGAACTTCCATCTGACAGTCAACAATTCTAGATAAATCTCAAAAGATCCTAGTTTAAACCAAAGCAAGGAGTACATGCCTTCATATAAATCATGCATGCTAAGGTCACTTCAAGTCACTGTAAATCTATTTCTCTTGAATCTAACAGTAAGCATTCATATCTTTCTAAACATTAAACAAAACTCATGCTCCCCCTAAAAAAACATCCAGCACTGCGAATCAAAGAGGAACTCATAAACCATCAATGAACCCAAACATTCATTGGTACCCAATTCCAAACTATTATCTCTATGAATCAAAGAGTCCATAGTCTCACAAATCCGATCCCTTTATCCATATCAATCCAATTATTATCTTTTATTTACACTAAAAATGAACTCATTATCATCTCTATATAGCCAGTTATAACAAAGATCAAACTCCATGTCCCGCAATGCTACAGTGATTCCTAGCAGTTATCTATATATAGCTTCAAATCAAAGCTCTAACTCTTATCTTTGATTCATGCAATTAAAAGGAAATAAAAGGTGGCAGTTTTCCCTATAACATGCCTTAAACAAGTATCCAATTTATCAATCTTTCAATTAAGCATACACCTATTTAATCTCAAGCAAAAACCTGGTTCCCAGAAAATAAAGAAGAAGATACTATTTATGCTATAGTGACTTCATAAATAGTAACACACCTCAAAGCACTATTACTCTCTCTTTCTCAAAAACCAAATCATGTGTAACTATAGACTCACAATTCAACAGCAAACAAGTTTGCTTATTACACATTAATAAAGATTTCCAAAACCATCAACATGACAACCCCATGCCTAGGATCATATAGCATAAAATATATAAACTTAGCAACAGCTAGCAGATGCCTATGGGGACCTCTCCATCGAGCATGGTATCATAGAAATTTCTACAGACATTCATAGATCCATTCTTGATTACCATCTCATGAAAACTATCATCATCTATCCTTATGTCATGCAATACAAAACTCAGCACACATACAATCTAAAAGGTCTGAGCAACCCTTCATTCATTTCCAGTAAATCATAAAAAGTCACCAAAGCCTCAAGCATAAAAATTATCATCTCCACCTATACACTTGCAACCATCATACCCTTCCTACATGTGCACAAGATTGAACTGAAAGACAGAGAGCAAGGGAGGCTTACCAACAGTGACCGCGCGTGGTGACCTTACATGAATGCATGCACGGGGATAACTCTGAACTGCCTGAATCCTGATGTAGAGACTAAAGAGTCAAACTTGAAGGATGTTTCGTGTTCTGATACATCATCATCAATGGGAAATACTATGCAGACAAGCACCGGTGAATACGCCATTTGACCATGGACAACATGCTTTGGAATTTTGAGGATATTTTTTAGTATTAGTTATTATTAATTTTAGTATTAGTTATTATTAAGATTCTTATGGACCATTATTGCAGTGCAGTGTAACATGGAAGATTTTTAGTTATATATGGAATTGGCTGTGTCTATGAAAAAAGAAAAAAAAAAAGAACCGACAATCAACATGAAACATGGGCAGCTTGGCAATGGCCGAAGGCTCCATCCCCACACTTCTTATGGGCACTTGCTGAACATTATCACTCATCCTAATTATACTAATGTTTGCACGGCGGTTGGATAGATGTTGGCGTATGAGATAACGAGCATAGAGATGGAGGAAGATGACGTGAACGATGACAAAAGACAAGGATAAGATGGCGGTGATCATGATCGTGTTGTTGAGCCTGTAGCCGCCGTCGTCGCCGTTGTCTCGGGGTTGTCGGAAAACATCGACGAATACTTCTGGTGGAGTGTATCGAAAGGATGGGAGGCGTGGTGCTGTGGGAGGGTTGCTTGGGCTGGGCGTCGTAGCGCGGAGATGTCTACGACTTTGGCGTGAGAGATCGAGAAGGTAGAGGCGAGAGAGAGAGCGCCAACAAAAGGAGGGATGGGGGCCGGAGGGGGAGTTGTTGGAGAGGCCGAAGAGGAGCTTGAGGAGGATGAGATGGTGGCGGTGGTGATAGTGGTGGTGGTGGTGGTCTCATGATGATGGGAGTGTAGTGTGAGTGATGATGAGATGAAGATAGTTTGACTTGCTTTTTTTGGTTTTTATATAATATATAAATAATAATTTATTATTTTTTTAAGCCACATCAGCATAAAAAACGGTAAACTAGACGGCAGTTAGACGGAGGGACTTGATTAGTCTCAATTAAGAAATACAGGGACCAAAGAGGCGTGATTAATAATATAAGGACTAAATGGATGAGTCGACCATAATAGAGGGACTATTTGGGGGATTAAACCTATATATAAATTCATTCCTATTCAAACCCACATAGAAGCTGTCACCATGCACGTGAATCCCCTTTTTTTTTTAATTAATTTATTATCTCCTTACCCAGCACATCAGATCTTCTTTTTTTTTAAGCTTGAATTCATCGTACCATCTTAACCAATTCTCATCTTATCTTTTGGTGAATTTTAGTAAACAGCCCTTGGAAAACTTCCAAATTATCAACAAAGTGGCTATGGCCTCTCATGAAATTCTTTTAGTAAAGAACCCCTATCTTTCCCAATATTTGCACCCAAGTATTTATGACCTCTTTAAATAACTCATTATTTAAAGAAATAATTAGAATATTTTATTCCACTCAAAGTTTTAACTAACTCCAACTTTGGAGATTTTCTTTTATTAACCAAATATTTCAAGAAAACAGCAAGACAAATATTTCCCCTAAAATCCTCGGATTTTACAGATTAGTAGGTTATGGTATAAGAAAAACTGGTTCCCAACGGCCTCTTGGCCTATTGGTACTAGGTCCCTTATGTAGAGTTTCGTTGGTTTGGACAATCCCAGATTCCAACCCCCACGATCACAAGATAAGGGCACGTGCGCAGGGAGCCGCATTGTCCACCACTGACTTTCGAGGGGCTTTTGTCGCCTTTGTCAAAAAGTAAAAAATAAAAATAAAAAAATGAAAAAAAAAAATTGGTTACAAATAAATATGAAAAAAAGTACAGAAAACCACATGTAGATTGTTGTATCATCCTAAGATACTATGTGTTAAGTATATGCCCCAGCCCTATCCATGGTCCCCTGAGTAAAGCTTAATGTAAAGATCAGGCTCCAGTTCATTAGGCTTTTCGTCTTTTGTAGCTTGAGCTTCTTTGACGGATGTACTGCATCAAACAAGAGAATAGAAGAAAGTTAGTGCGGTGAATAATTTACAAGAAAATACATCATTTATCTTAGAAAAATCACATACTTTTCCCTTCATAAAGTCCATATGACTGACAGCATCAAGAGCTCTCATCCTAGCTTTAAGGTGCTTGTCCACCATGGGCAAAGTGGTGATGAGCCCCCTGAGATCCGGGGTGAATGGCATGTTAATCCCAAACATATCCCGGTGTGATGCCATTTCATCCTCTCACATAAGAAGCAGGAGACCCTGATGCCCGTCAAGTTTTTTCTTATAGAGCTTATCCAGTGTGAGTATTATGGCCACTCGAGCCAATAAAATTGTTTTTTAAGATTCAGACATGTGTTGAAATTCACAATCTCTTGGTTTTTCTTTTTTTGGAAGGATGACTAGCCAAGCTTTTTTTTAAGAAACAAATACTCAAACTATTACAATAACAATTTATTAGAGCAAGTTCAACTATTTTCCAAAGATTTTGACCTGGTTGGCCCACCAAAGTAAGAACCCAGTTTCTCTTATTTCTCTTACTTTTCTAAAGTCTTATACAATGGAACATTCCTAGTCTCCGGGAGCCAAACTGTCAGAATCCCACTGAAAATAGCGAACCCTTCAAACACAACGAATGAGAGCATCGAGCTGAGCAACCCAAGCACCAATAATAATGCTGCCATCGTGTCGTCGAGCATCAGTGTTTGCCTCAACATCGACATGGGCGAAGTTCCTCATGTTGGTCGGAAAGAGCTCAGCGTAATAGATGTAGAGAACATCAAACGCTATGGATGCAGTTATCAACCCAAGCTGAGCCCAACTATGCTCAGACTTCTTTGTTTTCGCAAAAAGTATGCAAAGAATGGATGGAAGTCCGGCGATGATCGAAGACGATGAGAAGAGAAAACGACGGTCCATCAAACTCAGCTAAACACTACTTACAAACACGGATGGGATCTCCATCAACGCATTTGCGGCAACAATGAAGTAGAGGTTGAAGTTTAAGTTCTCCACGTTCAACTGGACCGCATAATAGACTAGAGGGGGGAACGGGCCCAATTTGGCCCGAAACCGGCCCGGGAAAACCCTCCGGGTCAACTGACCCGGCGGCAAGCCAGGGAACTCATCTTAGGCCCTTCTGATGGCGGTTCACGGGTCCAGTTTTGGAACCCGCCCGGTTGGTTGACCCACGGGTCATCCGGGTTGAACCGGCGGGTTAATCATAAAACAAATTTTTTAAAAAAATTAATGAAGTAGCTGCAGATTGGCACAACAAATTTACACTAATGAGACAGAGAGACAGAGCTCTGTCTCTCTGTCTCACACACCAACGGCTACAGAGCCGTTGGTTTTTTTTTTTAATTTTTTTTTCTTTTAATTATTTTAATCTTTATATATACTCCTCCTCTCCTTCAATATCACTCTTCACTCACATCAAACTCTATTCTCTCCTAATTTCTATATTTCTCTCAAGTCTCAAGACTCTCAACAAGGCTCTCAACAATTCCCTTCATTGGATCGGGGTTCGGCACTTCGGCTTACTCAAGAGAAATGGCATCACGTGGTGGTGGAAGCTCGAGGGGAAAGGGCATTGTCGGTTCGGCCTCCTTGCCTACTCAAGAGAGCAATGAATGGCAAGAAGAGTACGAAGGTGTAGCCGATGCACCGACACCGTCCACTGCGCCCTCAGAGACTGGAGGAGGAACAAATCCCACTTCGGAAACAACTTCAAAATCCGATATTTTTAAAGTCCATTTTACAAAAGTGTATGACAATGATGGCAACGTAACTCATGCTAAATGTAAGTATTGTACTTCCGAATTTAAGCATAGCAAGGGAGGAGGGTATGGCACATTTGCTAGACATATGGAGAAGAAGCATCCTGACAAAGTAGGAAATCCTCGAAATCAATCTCAAATTCGATTTGTCAGAGACGAAGGTAATGGGTTCCCACTCTTCTTTATTTACATTTTCTCAACCGAGATATAGGGATAAAATCGCTGAGACGATTTCTCGTGGAGCACTTGCCATTCAACTTTATGAGCGCTGCAAGTGCAAGAGTGCATCAATGAGACGCTGCAACCGCATGCAAAAAGGTATCAAGGAGGACGATTCAAAGAATGATCTTCAAACAATACAAACATGGAAAAGAAAAATCTTTATAAGTATTTTCGCTCTTGTACCTCCCTCTGTTTCTTTATGTTACGGTATATGGAGATGTATTCCATGAAAATTATTTTATGGGTATTACGCACATTGGATTGATGACTCGTGGAATATCCAAAAGCGAAGTCATCGCTTTTAGGGTATTCAACGAGCCTCATACCGCCGATAATATTTATAGGATGATTCGTGGGATCATCGAAGAATATGGTTTGAGTTTTATAATTTTTTCAATTTCATTTGATAATGCCTCTGCTAATACGGCCTCGATTAGACCTTTGGAAGAATATTTGAGGCCTTCATGCGGGGCAAATATTTCCATATTAGATGTGCTTGTCATGTATTGAACTTATGTGTACAAACCGGATTAGAGTCACTAAAACAATTTGTAGGACCGATTAGGGATATAGTATCATATATAGGAAGGAACATGGCATTGATGAAACAATGGGGTCGTTATTGTAAAGCGAATAACATGAGGCCTAAAAAATTCCCAAAAGACGTTAAAACTAGATGGAACTCTACCTATAGGCTTCTTAATGCGACATTTCCTTATAAGACATTGTTGACTGCTTTTGTTAATGAAGCTTTGCCTAATTTTAGTTTATTTGAATACCAATGGAATATTACTACTAGAGTTATGGAATTGCTTTCTGTGTTTAATACATGTACAAATTTATTTTCGCAAGTTTATTTTCCCACCGCACATTTATTCTTGTATGGTGCTGTTGATGTTGCTGAACAAATGTGGAACTTTAGATTAGATGCTCAATTGGTTACGGGCCTTCTAGAGATGAAGGCAAAGTGGTTGAGCTATTATAGAAATATACCTCCTATTGCTTTAGTTGCATTTGCTTTAGATCCTAGGCAAAAATTAGAAGGTTTAAATGCATATTTAGAAGCTTATTACAAGTTCTTAGGGTTTAATGGAGGTCAGGATTGTCAACAATGGGCCATGAGTGAGTTAGACTCTCAATGGTATGGACCGGATTCCGACAGTTTTACGGATGTTAGTGTAATTGTTAGTGAAGTTAAGTTACAACTCGTTGAACTGTATGAGAGCTATTGCTCTCGTTATAGTCATATAGTTCCACAGGTTGTAACCGAGAATCGAGCGTAGGACGCCTAGCGGTAGTGGGCGATTCATTTCAACAAAGGCGTTTAAGAAGAAGCCTAGGGTTCTCAATACATACGAGGTCGACCAGTATTTGAATACCACCTTCCTGGTTCTCACGAGGGCGTGAATGTAGATATGACTTTGACATTCTTCATTAGTGGCAAGGTAATGGAAATTCGTATCCTATTCTTTCATTACTTGTAAAGGATATTTTTCGCGTGCCCTATGTCTCTGATGGCGTCGCGGCGGACTTTCGGTCAAGTGGAAACATCTTTGGATTCAACATCGCTCACGGTTGTCACCACCAAACATTGAAATTCAAGTTTGCACAGATGATTGGAAGCGTGCACAACGAGGACAACAAGAAGCGGTGGGAAGTCCGAAAGTGACTTCTTCTTCACCGATAACATGATGAGCACAACAACAAATGTTCGACATCGAAAGTAAGCCGTAACCCTGACAGATGAATAGGTAAGTGGGTGACAACTCCAGTCTAGACTCCAGTTTAAGGTAAGAGAACTACGTTGGTTTTGATTCCTCTTACACCCAAGAGGATACGTAGGCAACTTAATTCGATAGGTAAACGAATTAAGTGCAAGCCGTAATTATAATGTCATAGTTTTTTTTGTTTTTTACATTTTTTTCCATTTTTGCATTCTATTTCTATATATCATAATATCATTAAATTACATTTTTTTGATAATTTTCAAATTACATTTTATTTTTTTTAAAAAAAATGAAAACCATGATATTATGAACAACTATGAATCTATGATACCATGAGTCTATGATAGATACTAGTATGAAGCTATGATTATCATATATCATAGTTTTCAATTTTTTTTACATTTTCTCATTCTATTTCTAATTTCTATACATAAAAGCATAGTTTTTTTTCTTCATATTTTCATATTTTTAAATATATATTATACAATTTAGATTTTATTATGAATTTTATAGTTTTCAATTTTTTACATTTTTTCTCATTATATTTTTATATCAAAATATCATAGTTTTTTTTTACATTTTTTTTTTTTACCTTTTTTGCTTATTTTTTCAATTTTTAATGTACATAACATATTTTGTATATTTTAAACAATTAAAAAAACGACGGGTTTGGTTGGGTAGCCCGCCGGGTCTAAAATATGGCCCGGCCGTTACATGGGTCACCTTTGGGCCCGTGACTACTGGTCCGCCTGGTCAACCCGGCGGGTTGGTAATCAGAGTTCGCCGGTTCCGGGTCCGGCTTTTGGGCCGGAATCGGGGTTATCGCCGGGCCCGGTTAACCGGCCCGTGCCCATGTCTATAATAGACAAAGCCGACTCCAAAGCCGGCCGCCATTAGTACGATTATTCTTTTGGCGGCCCATGTCACAAACAAAGTTTTTTGGTACTGTTGGTAGAAGTAGTTGTGTCGATTGGGTTGATGATGGTTAAGTTTTCGGGAAGCCTCCTTCTGTTTAGCTTGGTGAGCTTGTTCAAGAATTTCATGGCTTCATTTGTTCTTCCCTTTATGGTGAGCCGACGGGGGGCTCGGAGATGGAGTGAGGAAAATGGAGTAGGCCAGAGGGAGGGAGGAGATGATGCAGTATATGTTTCTCCATGAGTGTCTTGAAGGGTATGCGATGAGTGAGAGGGAAAGGAAGCCGATGGTAAAGAATAAGAAGCTGTAATTGCCTACTTGGCCGTGCCATTTTCGTCCGACAGCTTCAGTAGAGAGGACGAGATAACAAATGCCAATGCCAGAGCGGGCAAAGCCTTTGGTTAAACGAAGGAAGGCGTAGACCTAGACGTTCGGGGAGAAGGAGTTTAGGAAGCTTGTCAACGCTATCAACAACACATTTGTCTTCTTCCGACCAAGATATGTATCCATGAGTTGTTTTTGACTCATTGATCCTGCATCAACTTCAACTTTTTTAATTAATTTACATACCGAAGAAGGAACCGATGAAGAACATGTTAAAGATACTCTAATACCATCTAATTGCAAATGCTTTGATACCACTTGTTGAAACGATGATAAGCAAAAAACACTTATAGGAGATACTAGGAAGATGAAGAAAATTTATATAAAAAACACTTTCATTCATAGTTTGAACCATTTAGAAAACTCTTTACATTCATTCTTGACACTCATGCCAGGTGTCAATGCTAGCTTTGGCAAAGCTGTTGGTAAAACAAAGGAAGGCGTAGACCAAGACGTTTGGGTAGAAGGAGATTAAGAAGCTTGTAATAGCTATAAGTAGACAGGATAGCACAATTGTCTTCTTTCGTCCAAGATAGGCATCTGCAAGTTGACCTTGACTCAAGGATCCTACATGATCAATTTAATTTTTTAGTTAATATATGCTATCACAAGTATTAGTTTTACTCGTATAAAGATTAATAAATAAATAAAAATAAAAACCATACATACCGAAGATGGAACCGATGAAAAACATGGAGGAAGGTACAAAAGCTATGAACTTGTGGCTACAAATGAGGTTCCACTCAGCAACAGTGGAAGTCTTATGACCTCCAATCCATTCCGATCTGCCAGGCTCAAGGCCACACAATAAAGTTGAGGAAAGCATGAAAAAAGGCCACCTTGCACTTCCATGCAGGCTGAGCATAGGTGAAAATGGTGACTAGAGTGCTCTGAGCATCAAACATCCAAGCTAATGACACCAAGAACACTTGCAAAAACTGAGACAACCCAAATGATCCAACATGTTGTTCTATGATCTCATTCACTGTGAGATCGACGGTAGTTTCTGTCGGGCCTCCTTCCTCCTCATCTCCATTCTCCACTTCAGCTACCTCCATGGCCTCAGCTTGATAAACTTCTTCCATGGTTGATGGATGTTTCTTGTGTTTCTTGCTGAGATGTCAAATTTGTCAGTAAATCAGACTTTTAAAGAGACGTTTACAAAGATGAGCATGCATTGCTAAAATGCAAACAGTTATGAACATAAACATAGAAAAGACTGCTAATTTATTCAACATATCACAAATCTGGCTACTATGTTGTTCGTGCTTGTATGATATGGTTCACAAAGCTAACAGTTTGGCTTAGCATCAGGGCTGCCAATAAGCCAAAATTATATATATATAATTATAACAAATACACCTTGCAAGTGTTGGACATCATTAAGTATGAAAAGGAAAAAAAAAAGAAAACGACAATTTTTATCAAAAACTAAGGGAAACTTATAAATCAAAAGGAAAAAACAGTAAACGAATAAGGAAGGAGCCCGCAGGGATAAACTAGGGCCGAGGAGATGATCAAAATCAAATGAATTCATTTAGCCTTAGCCGCGCCCCGACGGAGAGAAGCCCATGGCCAGGGCTGCTTTCCGCTCGGATAATATCAAAGAGTTGAAAGACTAGGGTTGGATTTTTACTTGAATTTATGAAACAAAAAATCATGATTCATAGTTTGAACCATTTACAAGACTCTTTACATTCATTCCTGACACTCATAATCATGATTCATTATTACATCACATTAATAACTCTCACCTTTTCATATTCCAACATTTTATCTCTTTGCTACCTTATATCGCATAATAATGAAATATTTAAGTTTACTACTTTCAACATCCCCTATTAAACTTAAACATTTTATTAAGCATATGCAGCAGGGAAATCTTGAATTGCCTCAGATCTTTTTTGTATTCGGAGGTAAATCATTACTATATCTTCTGATTCATCAGTTTCTTTCTCCTTCACTCCCTTTGCCTGAGCTTGTGCTCCTATTATGGGCTTGAGTCTACGAGGCCATTTCCCAAATTGAACTTTGCTCTGATACCATTTTTTAGAAATGCTCTGATACCATTCTGTGGAAATGCTCTTATACCATTTCTTGGAAGCACAATGGGCGAAAAACACTTTTCGAAGATACTAGAAAAATAAAGAAAATTTTATATAAAAACAATTTCATTAATACTTCTTAATCTTTTATAAATCATAAAAAATTTGACCGAGTTCTTATAAGACACTTCACATCCCTTCCTAACACTCATAATTATAACTCATTAATACATCACTATAATAACTCTCACATTTTCATTTTCCAACACAACTCTTCATTTCCTTAAATTATATAATTATAAATATTTAAGTTTATGGGCCTTTCTCAAATTGAACCTTGCTCTGATACCATTTTATTAGAAATGCTCTGATACCATTTGTTAGAAGCAACAATTGACGAACTAGCTTTGGCAAAGCTGTTGGTGAAACAAAGGAAGGCGTAGACCCAGACGTTTGGGGAGAAGGAGATCAAGAAGCTTGTAATAGCTGTAAGTAGACAGGATAGCACAATTGTCTTCTTTCGTCCAAGATAGGCATCTGCAAGTTGACCTTGACTCAAGGATCCTACATGATCAATTTAATTTTTTAGTTAATATATGCTATCACAAGTATTTAGTTTTACTCATATAAAGATTAAAAAATAAATAAAAATAAAAACCATACATGCTGAAGATGGAACCGATGAAAAACATGGAGGAAGGTACAAAAGCTATGAACTTGTGGCTACAAATGAGGTT
Source organism: Dioscorea zingiberensis (assembly GCA_026586065.1). NCBI lineage: Eukaryota > Viridiplantae > Streptophyta > Magnoliopsida > Dioscoreales > Dioscoreaceae > Dioscorea > Dioscorea zingiberensis. The sequence goes on along the minus strand of CM048823.1, from coordinate 2,791,346 downwards.
CCACTCAGCAACAGTGGAAGTCTTATGACCTCCAATCCATTCCGATCTGCCAGGCTCAAGGCCACACAATAAAGTTGAGGAGGAGCATGAAGAAGAGGCCACCTTGCACTTCCATGCAGGCTGAGCATCGGTGAAAATGAAAATGGTGACTAGAGTGCTCTGAGCATCAAACATCCAAGCTAATGACACCAAGAACACTTGCAAAAACTGAGACAACCCAAATGATCCAACATGTTGTTCTATGATCTCATTCACTGTGAGATCAACGGTAGTTTCTGTCGGGCCTCCTTCCTCCTCATCTTCATTCTCCACTTCAGCTACCTCCATGGCCTCAGCTTGATAAACTTCTTCCATGGTTGATGGATGTTTCTTGTGTTTCTTGCTGAGATGTCAAATTTGTTAGTAAATCAGACTTTTAAAGAGACGTTTATAAAGATGAGCATGCATTGCTAAAATGCAAACAGTTATGAACATAAACATAGAAAAGACTGCTAATTTATTCAACATATCACAAATCTGGCTACTATGTTGTTCGTGCTTGTATGATATGGTTCACAAAGCTAACAGGTCGGCTTAGCATCAGGGCTGCCAATAAGCCAAAATTATATATATATATATATATATATATAGTAAGGATCATGTGACACACTATTTTGACACACCATTTGACATTCTTCTTCATTCATTAGTTTGCACAGTGTTTTAACCAAATCCAACTGTATGGATGGAAAGAACATCGAAAAATAAGCAAGCATGTCAATTTTCATACAATTTAGGAACTTGTAGGGTCTTCATATTAAATGGTGAAATTCCAAAAACATAAAATAAACTCAGAAATTACCAAAAATAATAATAATAAAACCATAAAATAATAATAATAATAATAATTTCACGATAAAAAATTGAAAAATACTAAGAAAATTTGTAAATAAATTCTGAAAATTGTCAAAAATAATAATAATAAAACCATAAAAAAGTTAAAAATCAAAAAATGAGAAAAATTTATAAAAAAAACAAGAAAATCATTGAAATTCCCAAAAACCCTAAACTAAACTCAGAAATTACCAAAATAAAACATAAAAAACCATAAAAATCTTTAAAAACTCCAAAAACTTAGAAAAACTTAAAAAAAAAAAATCCAAGAATCCATAAAATTCCAAAAAAATCAAAATGAACTCTGAAAATTCCCAAATAAATCCACAAATCCCATAAAAAAAATATAAAAAAAACAAAAATTAGAAAATTTCGTAATTGCAGAAAATCATAAAAAAACCATAAAATCCCATAAAAAATTAAAAAAAACAAATTTTGTAAAAGGTTTAGAAATTCCCAAAAAAAAAAACCTTTTTCTCCTTTTTTGGCTTTAAAAACCTTTAAAACTTTTTTTTTTAAAAAAAAAGAAAATCATGGTGGGCTGGCTCGCCAAGGGACCATATTGGGTTGGTATGCGGATTCTGCTGTGCTAGCCCACGTGCTTGGTTCTAGAACTCACGCTGCAAGTGCTCGCCAACCTCGTCGTGACAGTGCTAGGCTGAGCACACGCATACCCGGGTTTCTGATCCATACTTTAGTACGAACTAGTTTGACATCTATACACACAAAAGAAAGATTTCAAATCAATGTTTTTTAAACCGAACCGGGAAGTGAACCGGCCTCACAATTGGGTCACGGGTCAGTCAGTCTGACCGGATGATGTCATATATATATAAAGTTGGCAAGTATTAATTTTATATTTTATGATTGGGATTTTGAAAAATAGCAGTGGATGTAATTAGAGAAAAATAGGAGGGTGTTTAGAAAGGGAATCATGTATATTTGGAATCATCACCCAACACGTGTAGAAGAAGAAGATGATATGATTGGAAGTTAATTTGAAGAAGATTTAATCCCATATCGGCTGCGGAGAGCAAATGAGAGGCTGTGTTTGCTATAAAATGAGTTGGGCTTCATTGGAGTGCATGGTTTTCTTGGATTTTTTGTTAAATTCAATTGAATTTTTTTTTTAAAAAAAAAAACAGGGTCTTTCTGGTTCTCGGGTCCAACTACCAGCCCGGGCGTGTCCAGTTCCCTAATTTTATATGTCCTGACCGCCTGTTTCAGTCCGGGTTTAAAAACACTACCACCAATGGCATGCATTTTTTAATTTTTCCACGTGTTAGGAAAAGAATTGGCCCAATAAAAAGCTTTGTCCCATACTTTCTCTTTTTTCGCTTGATAAAAAAGCTGTCTTATATTTAAAACACATTTTGCAACCAATGAAGCAGCATTTGAATCTTAATTTCTTTGTCAGGACATGTTGACTGATTTGTTTATTATGTATTCGAATAAAGATAAATCTTGAGAATTGGAGTCCTGATCACTTGGCATTTGATTGACAAGAGAGTGGATTTTGGGCTTTTTAATTCTGAGACCATTTAACTTTCAAATCTTTCGATTTCAAAATCTTCTCTCAGTGTTGTTTCATTTTAAGTAGAGTACGTTTGTATTATTTTACACATGATAGATGAGTTGCTGCAATTACTGCAGGATATGAAATCAGAGGGAGTGAAGCTTGATGAGAGGCTTTACAAGTCTGCATTGAATGCTCTTAGAGATGCTGCACTTCACCACCAGGTTGAATGGTTTCAGAAAAATATCAGCTTTGACAAGGATGAAACTTGAAACTCCAGGTAAATTCTAACATTGTATTAGTAAACAAACATTTCTTGTCTGAATTCACAAGTGACTAGTGAGTCTCACCAAGAAGCCACAGCATTTCATCCTCATGCTTGCTCTGTAGCTTGAAAGAAGAGTCCGCAATCATCAGCAAGCATGCTACTTAAGCTCTCTTTCTCGCTACTCTCTAAGCAAAGATCTCTAATGGAAATGTAGTGATCAAAGGCCAACAACAACAATCAATAGTTTGTCTATTTATTTTAAGATTTGGTTTGATCCTCCACATCCTCTCCACCAGGGCTGTAAACGGGCCGAGCTTGATCGGATTGGGCCCAACTCGAATTCGCCTCGAAATAACCTAAATTTCGAGCTCGACCACCTCGCAGCGAAATTAGCTGAATAAGTTTGTTCGTTCTACTCGACATTTAAATTTCAAAATTAAGAACTTAATTATAATTTTGAAATTTTGGATTTAGTTTGAAATTAAAATTTTATTTATAAATTATTTTTTTAATATTATATATTATATATTAATACTAAATATTAAATATTTTATTCATATATTATATTATATAATAATATTTATTAATATTTATATTATATATTAATATATTAATATTAAATTTTGAGCTTTCAAGCTGAGCTCGACTCGGCTCGAAATACTTTCGAGCTTGAAATTGAAGCTCAAGCTAGGCTTGAAAGCTCGAAATTCCAAGTCGAGCTAGAGCTTTTATCGATCCGATCTCGAGCTGCTCACGAACAGCTTGATCGTTTGACAGCATTACTCTCCGCATAATCCTTGTTATTTATTTATTAAAAAAGAAAAGAAAGGGATCCTCCGTGTTTATTGTGATTTCAAATTTATATTTTAAAATTTAATAAAAATGTTTTTTTATAATCAAATTGTTTTTTAATAAATATTGACAAATAACTTGGCATGATTCAGACAGACATGTTGAAATTATCAATCTCTTGGTTTTTTGTGAGAGGATTACATAACATAGCCAACTTTTTTTTAAGAAATAAATACTCAAACTATTAGAATAACAATTAATTGGAGCAAGTTCAACTATTTTCCAGGAGTCTCTAGTCTGGCTGGGTCACTAGAGTAAGAACCTAGTTTCTCTTCTTTCTCTTGCTCTTCTAAAGTCTCATACAATGGAACATTTCTGGTATCAGGAAGCCAAACTGTCAAAATCCCACTAAAAATAGCAAATCCTCCAAACACAATGAACGAGAGCGCTGGGCTAAGCCGCCCAAGCACCACTAACACTGGCGCCATCGCGCCGCCAAGCATCAGTGTTTGCCCCAACATGGATGAGGCGAAGTTCCTCACGTTGGTCGGAAAGAGCTCAGCGCCATAAATGAGGAGAACATCATACGCCATGGATGCAGTCATGAACCCCACTGCCTCCAATCCAAGCTGAGCCCAACTATGCTTAGACTTCTTCTTCGAAAAAAGCATGCAAAGAATGGATGAAACTCCGGCGATGATCGAAGCCGATGAGAAGAGAAAACGACGGTCCATCAAACGCGATCGTAACACCGCCTACAAACACCAAGCAGGAACTCCATTAGTGCATTTTATGCATTTACAAAGAAGTAGAGGTTGAAGTTTAAGTTCTCCACGCTCAATTGAACTCCATAATAGACAAAGCCAACTCAAACCGCTACCATTAGTGCGATCATTCTTTTGGCGGCCCATCTCACGTAATTCAAAGTTTTTGGTACTATTAATAGAACTAGTTGTGTCGCATTGGGTTGATGATGGTTAAGTTTTGGGCGCCTCCTTCCATTGAGCTTGGCGAAGCTTTTTCAAGATTCTTTCATGGCTTCATCCTGCTCTTCCCTTGATGGTGAGCCAAATGGGGACTCGAAGATGAAGGGAGTGAGGAAAATGGAGTAGGCAAGAGGGAGGGAGGAGATGATGCGGTATATGTTTCTCCATGAGTGTCTTGAAGGGTATGCGATGAGTGGGAGGGAAAGGAAGCCGATGGTGAAGAATAAGAAGCCATAATTGCCTACTTGGCCGCGCCATTTCCGACCAACAGCTTCAGTAGAGAGGACAAGACAACAAATGCCAATGCCAGAGCGAGCAAAGCCGTTGGTGAAACGAAAGAAGGCGTAGACCCAGATGTTTGGGGAGAAGGAGGTTAAGAAGCTTGTCATCGCCGTAAGTAGACAAGATAGCACAATTGTCTTCTTCCGGCCAAGATACGTATCCGCAAGTTTACCTTGACTCACCAATCCTGCATCATCAACTTAATTTTTTAGATAATTTATATGCTATCACAAGTATCTATTTTACTCATATAAAGATAAGAAAAATAAAAATAAAAACATATATACCGAAAAGGGAACCGATGAAGAACATTGACGAAGGGACACCAGCTCTGAACTTGTGGCTACAAATGAGGTCCCACTCAGCAACGGTGGAGGTCTTACGACCTCCAATCCAATCCCAAGTACCAGGCTCAAGGCCACACAATGAAGCCGAGGAGGAGCATGAAGATGAAGGCACCTTACACTTCCATGCAGGCTGAGCATCAGTGAAAATGGTGACAAGAGTGTTCTGAGCATCAAACGCCCAAGGTAATGAGACCAAGAACACCTGCAAAAGCTGAGACAACCCAAAGGATCCAACATGTTCTTCTATAATCTCGTTAACTGTGAGTTCCACCTTAGTTTCTGTCTTCCTTCCTTCCTCCCCATCTCCATTCTCCACCTGGACCACCTCCATATCCTCAACTTGAACTTCTCCCATGATTAATGGATGTTTCTTGTGTTTCTTGCTGAGATTATGCAGATATCAGCGTAGGATCAGGGATGCCGATGGCCAAGGAGCAAAGGAATGATAGGAGTGAACAAATACAAGGCTTTCATCATGATTTAGTTCAAATCATGTAATGGCTTAATTACTTAATAATTAAGAGAAGGTGGAAACGGGAACGCACATGTAGTGCTTGTCGTTATGCTTCTGAGGAGGTTGTTACAAACACTATTATAAGCTGGGTAATGGAATACAGGATGGCAGAGAATCCTATGTCTTCTTCCTACTTTCCCTCCCTCTCTTCTTCTCCTTCAAGACCCTGTTGATATTCCCGGCTCTTCACTGAGAAGCCCGCTACATGAGATGTCAGATTTGTCAGTAAAACAGGCTTTTAAGGAGGCGTTACAGAGATGAGCATGCATTGCATGTCATCCACCACCTTTTATTTTTTTTGGAAAGGTCCGCTGTGTTGCGTGAGTAGTGACGCCTCATCGCACTCTAGTTTGTTGGAGTCCTGCTGGGTGTTGTCTCATTACACTTAGTTGGAGTTTCATCAATCTCTCTCTCTGCTAAAAAGCAAACGGTTACAAACCAAATTATAGACATCTCTTCCTCTTCTCGCGAGCAGCTCTAACATGCCAAGGAGGCAAGGAGAGGGGCTTGGGTGAGACCGTTCTCAACCATCTTTAGGTGACACCGCCACTCAGCTTCCACTATTTTTATTTTTTTATTTTTTTATTTTTTTATTTTTTTATTTTTTTATTTTTTTATATGGATTGATATAGTTGACATGTGTCAAGAGTTGAGTGGCGGTCATATTTAAAACAACCACATTAGTCCGTACATTTGATATTTAAAATAAATAAATAAATAAAGCGACTTGGCTCAAGCTGAGTAGACCGGTCTCACCTGAGCCATGCTCCATGCCAAGAACTCCTGTGAATTAGGTCAGAACAAACAAAATTAATCAACATGTACTGTTACTAATTTATTCAGCAGATCACATCACAGATCGGTCTAGCAGACTAGCACGAAGCATAGCCCAACTAATTTGGGTTCGTCAAATGGTGGACCAGTCCTTTAATTTAAAAATAATAAAAAATAAAAAAACCAAATAAATTTAAAAACAATAAAAAAAAAATTCCATAAAATCTCATATATTCTAAAATTTTAAATAATTTCAGGAAATTGTCAAAAAAAAATTTAAAAAAACAAAAAATCTGTAAAAATCTCTGAAAAAATGAGAAAAGCTTATAAAAATGAGAAAACACTGAAATTCAATAATAATAATAATAATAATAATAATAATAATAACAACTCAAAAATTATCCCAAAAAAATACTATAAAATCCTTAAAAACCTCAAAATTAGAAAACCTTAAGTCTGACGCCTCCTCGACTTCAACTTCTCCATTTTTTTTTCACAAAGCAAAGACTTCCCTCAAGGCTCTGCAGCATAACGCGCAGATTCATTATACACTCTCACCTCATGGGACAAGTGATTCTAATACGGACATGCCATAATCAACGAAATCTTTTATTTTTGTTTTTTCGTTGAAGATTTTAGATTTATCAGTAAAGCAAACTTTTAAAGAGGCGTTAAAACACTTTATAAAAAAAAAAAGGGGGTTAAAACAGAGATGGGTATGCATTGCGTGTCATCCACCACCTTTGTTTTTTTGGATGGGAAGGTTTGCTGTGCTGCGTGACTACGTATTCGGTTTGTTGGAGTTTTGCTGGGTGATGTCTCATTGCACTTTGTTGGAGTTTCATCACTCCCTCTGTGAAGCCCAGGGTATTTTTTTTTTTTTAGAATTTCATGATATTAGTTTTTATTTAATTTTGATAATTGTTAGAAAATAAAGGAGAGTCTCCCATGGATGGCTTATTTGAATCTTATTTGGAATAAAAGTCTTTCTATTATTCTTCGATATTAATAGTGTTCCCAATCCTAAATTTTAAGATATTAAAAATTTATATTGGTGGTTAAGAATAAGAGTCTTATTAAATCTTAAGTTGATAAGAGATATGAGCAAGACAGAAAAAGAGATTTAATATTGTTTAAATATATTCTTATGGATAAACACCGTGATTAGGGTTAATTTGGGTTGTTAAAGACATTTTGGTAAATTCGTGTGGAAAAGTGAGGGTTTAGAGGGAAAAGTGTCTCTCATCTATAATGAAAATTGGAAATAAAAAGGGCTTAAACAAAAAAAAAGGGATATGATTTGATAAATATGTGCAGGTATAAATATTTAGATTATAGATGAGATTCTGTTAACATATCATATGAAATCAAATATATATATATATATATATATATATATATATATATATATATATTCATGTAAAAGGGTAAAGATAAGGAGAGGGATTAAATTAGTTATAATTCTAATTATGTTAATTGGGACTTGCATGTGAGTAAATGGACTTGTGGGGTGTTCTTTGCAAAAGAACAAACTTTTCAAAAAAGAAGTATTACAGGGAATAAAACAATAATAACAGGTAATAATTATATTTTAGATATATTATATTCTATATAATATGATAGTATGCATATTATGATTGGAAGTAACTCACGTGAATAGTGTGTGCAGATAATCTCTCTATAGATATTTAAATATGTATTAATATGAATGGATTTATATGGTTTTATAGCAACAGATAGAGAGATAAAGATATAGAGAGAGAAAGTTTATCTCTTCCATTTAAACTCATATGCCAACAAGTTTGGATCGGATAAGATTTCCCCGGTTTTCGTATATAAAGAGAAGTAGGGATCGGCCTCCAAACCCTAGATGTCGCCGCTGTGTTCCTAGAGATCTACTCGCAGCCAAAGTAACTCAAGTTCTGTTGAAGAGTGGAGATCCTGACGTAGAGGCGGCCACCATCGGAGCTTTTCTCGTCATGACTGTGGAAAGCCATCGCTTGGTAAACTCTCCTCTTTGTTCGTTCGTCAATTTTCCATGCATGCTTGTAGGTTCATAGAGGTCTAGTTTCCGATGAGTTTCTTCTCTCTTTGATGTTGTTAGAGAGACCCCCTAGATTGTTCTTGAGCCACCAATAGATCCAGACAAACTATTTCAGAAGAGGTGCAAGTCTTAAACTTGGGTTTTATTTCAATTTTATACATGAAAGAGGAATTCTGGATTGATAGTGTTTAGTGATCTAAGCCTTTGAATATGATTGTGGCTTTGGAGTTGAGGCTTGCATGGAGAAAGGCAATGGTTTAAGTGTTGTTTAGGGCTAATCTTCAGAGGAGATTTAGAAGATATTAATGTGATATTGGTGTTGTTGTCTCACTAGATTATAATTAATAAAAACTCAGACATGCATAGGGTTCTATAAGGCATGAGAGTTATAAAGTGTGACACATACTATGGAGACTATTGGTTAATAGAATTCATCCATTGGTAATGGTGTTGCATATAAAGATAGAAGGGATGAAAGTTGTCCATACTTCTCTTGAGTATATGTGCATAGGCAATTTGGTACACGGTGAGAGGGAGGGTGAAGAGGTGTGAAACTCATGGGAATAGAATCGTAGAGAGAGGGTTGGTAGGAGTATGAGAGTATGGATTATGAGAATGGGTCTGTTAAGCTGGAGGATGGTGAGTGCAATCTATATAGCTGTGTGTGTGATGGGTTAAAAGAGTTGCCAACCACCCTGGTTAGCAGAAATAAAGGATGGTATGCTGAGAGAACCATGATGCATTATAAGGTTGTAAAATAGTTGTACACTTAAAGCACTACTACAATTGCTAATAATGGTCTCATGATTTGCTGGGTCTATGATTCATAAGCTTGTACAAAGAAACCATTAGAAGAGTTACATTGGGCCCAAGTAGTATATTTTACGTAGTTACACTTGAAGAAATGGATTGGGCCGGATGTGGAAGTAGTGGTTTGGTTGGGGAGTATTAATTATTTTGAGAAATAATTATTTGATTTAAATATGGATGGGTTGGCTTACATTAGTTGGGTTTGTTTTAGATGGAAGTGGGCCGGCCCGATGGGCTAATAATAATAAAGGGATCAACCCAATATAGACTATGGGCTTAATTAAGGTAATCATTTAGTTAATTAAGTGGTTAATTAACCGACCTGGGCGGTTGAGCTAGGTTTTTAAATGGGTCGGGTCCGTTTAGTGAACTTGCATTATGGTAGTAGTATATCTTGAGAGTGGACTTGTGTTTGCTGATAACAGCGTGGATCGCTACTAAGAGGATATTCCGTGGAACACCAGGCTACGTGATTTTAGAGGTAAGTTACCTACGCCTCGATTCCCGCCCATCCTTGGGTTTTCCTTGTTTTTGTTATTGCTATTTATTTTTGTAGCGTGTTCCGTTGAGCTTACATTTATTGGATGCATGCACGCACTGCAAGTTGTTTGTTTTTCCTTCTTTTGTATGTGCATGGTTGAAAAACTAGAGATAGAGTATTGTTTGTTGCTTGTCTTGCTTCGCTGGACATGTTGTCCCGCGATCACACTTGACCATGGGCACATGGTCTTGTGTCGGGCCGGTAAGCATGTTCAACGGGTTCATTTTCGCCTGGAGCAAATGCTCAGTAGAGTGGAGCGTTCAGTATCGAGGACACCCCGGCGTCTCACGGTTCCGCGTCGGGAGGATACTCTGGCGGTCCAACCTGTCAGTGGGACGATACACTGACCGTGTTAACACGTAAGAGAGGTGGCGCTACCGAGGTATGACCGGAGGGTCGATTTCCAGTAGAGACTGGGGGCTGACGGAAAAGCTTTGGTGTCATCGGATCTATTCTTGAAATTCCATTCCGGGCCCGAGGGCCAATGTTTGGCTAGGAGTTCTTGCTTGAATATTTTTGATAGACTCCTAGGTTCTTGATTGTGCGGGCGTAGTCCCGGTTACTTGTATTCATATTTATTGTTTATATTGTTGTTGACTGGCTTGTTGAGATCCCTGCGGGGAACTTACTGAGCTTTCCTTTCGAAAGCTCATTCTCCTTGATTTCTCTTTTTCAGGATTAAGGGGAATAGCGATTACAGGCTCAGGAACTGCGCGTTGAGGTTCGAAGATCACAAATCTTTTAGAGAGAGAGAGTTAATGTGTTCTTCTCTAGGACCCTTATAGGGCCCATAGTGTATATTTTTTTTAAATTTCAATTTTTCGCTGTGTAACTCTTGTTATTAATGGAAAAATGTTATCTGTTCTCTTCATCATTTAGGCCTTGTATCCGAGTGGGCAGTCTCCCACTTGGAGTACGATCTGTCTGAACGATGCTTTCGAGGTAGGGATGGAGTGCCCCTCTCTCTCTCTCTCTCTCTCTCTCTCTCTCTCTCTCTCTCTCTCTCTCTCTCTCTCTCTCTCTCTCCTAAAAACCAAACAATTATGAACATAAATATATGGATGTATGGATTAGCTTATAAAAAAAATATTTCTTACAGTTTAATAAAAAAAAATTGAAAATAAAGTTTCTAAATTTAAGTCTTCATTGTTTGGAATCGGGACACAAAGTAAACTTAGGCATTTATTACTTGGACTAAGATTCATGGCATTCAAGCCCTGGTAAAGGGTTGTTTGGATGCATGGAGGTCCATGAAAGTGACGGATGTGAAGAAATGTCACTTCTATGGAACGTAGAGTTCCATTCCGAACTCGTAGTTCGGAGTGTTTGGTTGATGGAAGTAGCAAGCCATTTCCTCTGCTTGATTTACGTAAGTAGTTTTGTTAAAGTTGGAGTTCCCCACTTGTGTGTGTTTGTTTAGCACAGAAGAGGGTGGTGAGGTTATCATGCTATATATATATATTTTTTGTTATCAATTAAATTAATTATTTAGATGAAAGAATTCAACTTTAAGAAATATTTATATAATTTTGTGATTAAGCCCTATAATGTAAAGTGTATTGATTTTTTGAAATTAAATATTTTAAGTTTATGTAATTCATGTTAAAGTAAATAAAAATATTTTAAAAACCAACAAATTAAAATTACTTTTCTCTTTGTGATTAAGCCTTATAATCTAAAGTGTATTGATTTAAAAACCAACAAAAAATATTTTAGGTTGAACAGGATTAATCAAAATTATAATTTATTTAATGTTCATTAATAAATCTTTATAGGGTTCATGATATTATTATAAGCCTTAGTTAAGTTATATGTTGTATTAATTTGAGTCAACTTATTGCAAGCTAACAAGAATTAAATTGTATAAGTCCTCTGATTGAAATAATTTTTATGGTAATGAAATAATTAAAATTAATCTAATTAACTATAAACTAAACAAAAATATTGGAAACAAAATTGGAGATGAACATTGCTGTCATGAAAGTTCAGCAAAAACATCATCGCCCTCCTTTCTGCATTTCACCCGATTTTCTTCGGGGAAGACTCTGTTCATTTTAATGTTCTCAGGGCCCAAAAGTGAAGCATGGTTCAACGGGATGATCTTCCTCTGTGCCTTAATCTTAGGCCCGCAATTCCTTTCGGGTTTTGGAAGGAACCTTGCAATGCTGCTAGCTTGTGCTTTGCTGACAACTCCAATTGCTTTTGCAAAATTAGCCTGCAGAATGTAGCATTCTTCTCATATAAAAAAAAGAGCTCCATACATTCTATAGTTGTATCTGTTAATACTTACTTATTTTATGTTAATTGTTTACCGACATAATTCCATTTTATTGAAGCCTAACTCATTTAATGAAGTAGAGCAGTAAAAATTCAAAAATTTCGGTTAAACATAGTTATGTTATATGGCCAGGACAGCCCTGATTGCTACAGTAACTAAGTCGTGCCAGGCAAGACCCAATCCCATGTTGCCGCAAGCATTAATGGGCACTCGGCCTAGGATTGTGCTTCATACGCAGGCCAACCAGGCCCAGCGTTGGCTGAATGTGTTCTTGGTTCATCAAAAAAAACATTGACACAAGGAACTTACTTCAATAGTTGGCTCCTTTGAAAGGATAGCTACCCGGGGTTGATTGGATGGCTGGTCCTTCAGTTTTTGTCTTTCAACCTGCATTCATGATGGATCCATTAGTGCAAGTAAAACATAGTGACAAATTCAAAGAATGTTCATTAGTGAAAAGAAGATTTACCCAACATCACATGATGTCCCAAATGACATTCATAGGAGCATCTGATTTAACCCTGACCGGGTTAATGTGAGTGCCAAAGATGCGATATTACTGCAGAGCGGAAAATAAGTGCCGGAGGGGAGGGGCACTTCACCATTGCGCTCATGTTGTGGAGTCTGAGGAAAAGAGGGACATCCAACAATTACTAAGGGGAAAAATAACTTGGAATTAAAAAGAAACAAAGCAAGGTGAACATTTTACCTCGGAGATTGATGCTAGTACAACAGAGACTCTATCATATGCAGGATATCTTTCTTTCATTATTTCAACGTTCGATAAGATGGAAACAACCCATTCATGATTATGGATCAGAGCAGACGATATCGGCCCACCGATGATGAATTTACTTCCACACTCACCGCATTCTTTATCAACAATAGGCCCAAATGCAGGAGCATATCTCACATTATTATTCTAGGCAGCCAAGAAAGGGTAATAGAATTAGACAATGAAATGAATATGCACACTGAATATATGAAACTATTCCAGTGAGGAATTTACCTTTGTAAATGTTCTTCCAAGAAATTGAAGATGAAATGAATCACAACTAACACATTGGTACACGTATGAAAGTTTAAGTGGTGTTTCCTTCATAGCACTTCCAGACCTGTAGATAAACTCTTGATAAGTAGTAAAACACCAAAAGCTTTTCTCTTTTCTTTGTTAATTTGAAAGAAATAGGAAAACATATATACTTGGAAATGAGGACAAAGACCTGGATATACAAATCCATATATACAAAGAGGACAGGGACAATGTGACGCTTGTACCGATTTGCATTGCTTTGCATTATGAGACCATGAAAAGTCAAGACTTGACAGGAATAAGGAAAAACATGAGAAAAAATTTGAGGCTCATTTTGATCAGTTTTTGTATTGTCTCCAACCTTGTGCACTTGAAATATGAAATGCGTCAAAACCAAAAATAAACAATTTTAACATTATCAATGTCATGGACTAGTTTTAAGAAAACATGACGTTTGTTTTGAAAACATCATTTGTTCTTTTAGATTCAAATGCTCTATGTGATTGCTAATGCAGCTACATCCCAGCTCCATTGCCCAGATGTTGGTGGTGAGTGGGCAGGAGATGAGCAAGTGTGCCACTGTTTTATTGTCCATATCACACATAAAACAAATAGTGTGAGTGCCCCTCCAATTTCTTTTGTGCAGGTTATTTAGGGTAAATATTTTGTTCTTCTTTGACATCCAACTGAGGAGCTTGATTTTTAATAGACACGAGCATTAACAAAACCTTTATTTACATAGCTTAAAATTCCCAGTTTATCCTAAATCTATATATAGACTTGACATTAAAGTTTTGGGAGGTCATGAGCCTCTACATTCTCGTCATCGGTATTTTCCTGTAGTTTGTGAGCTCTCCTAATATATCTAAAATACCAAAGATATTTCAACATCAATTTTTTTTTAATCTTTGTTATTGATGATTTCTTTCATTGGTGTCATCCTCCTCCTCAAATATCATGTATAATGCTAGAAAACTCATACAACAAAAATATTAATGTAATGATTGTTAGGACCGGGGGCACCCCACCACTTCACTCTAGTTGTGATATTGTCCCATTAGGCCGAAACCTAAGTGGTTTTGTTTTCCATTTTACCGAAAAAGCCTCACAACTATCAACTGGTATCACCTATATTTATGCCCCTCCTTTTTTGTTTCTCTAGCCGATGTGGGACTATAATGTGTGTGTGGGACTTTGATTGCACACGTATCCCAACAATGATCACATCTTGAAGGTTAATAAAAAAAAGGGATTCTCTCCTCTGTGTTTATTGTAATTTTAAATTTATATTCTAAAATTCACTAAAAATGTTTTTTTAATAAATATCGACAAATCACTTGGCATGATTCAAACAGGCATGTTGAAATTCTCAAATAGCCAACTTTATTTAAGAAATAAATACTCAAACTATTAGAATAACAATTAATTGGAGCAAGTTAAGTATTTTCTTCCTCAACAGAGTAAGAACCCAGTTTCTCTTCTTTCTCCTGCTCTTCTAAAGTCTCATACAATTGAACATTTCTAGTATCCGGGAGCCAAACTATCAGAATCCCACTGAAAATAGCAAACCCTCCAAACACAACAAATGAGGGGGCCGGGCTGAGCCGCCCAAGCACCACTAACAATGGCGCCACCGCGCCACCGAGCATCAATGTTTGCCCCAACAATGACACGCCGAAGTTCCTAATGTTGGTCGGAAAGAGCTCGGCGCAATAGATGAAGAGAATATCATACGCCATGGATGCAGCCATGAACCCCACCGTCTCCAACCCAAGTTGAGCCCAACTATGCGCAGACTTCTTCTTCGCAAAATTTATGCAAAGAATGGATGAAACTCCGGCGATGACTGAAGACGATGAGAAGAGCAAACGCCGGTCGGTCAAACATAGCAGAAAACTGCCTACAATAACGGCAAGAATCTCCATCAGTGCATTTGTGGCAACAGTAAAGTATAGGTTGAAGTCTAAGTTCTCCACATTCAACTGTACTCCATAATAGACAAAGCCGCCGAAGCCGACCACCATTATTATGATCATTCTTTTGGTGGCCCATCTCACAAACTAGAGTTTTTGGTACTGTTGGTAGAACTAATTGTGTGGATTGGGTTGATGATGGTTAAGTTTTTGGGCAGCCTCCTTCCGTTGAGCTTGGCAAGCTTTTTCAAGACTTTCATGGCTTCATCTATTCTTCCCTTGATGGTGAGCCAACGAGGGGACTCAAAGATGAAGGGAGTGAGGAAAATGGAGTAGGCCAGAGGAAGGGAGGAGGTGATGCGGTATATGTTTCTCCATGAGTGTTTTGAAGGGTATGCTATGAGTGGGAGGGAAAGGAAGCCGATGGTGAAGAATAAGAAGCCGGAATTGCCTACTTGGTCGCGCCATTTTCGACCGACAACTTCAATAGAGAGGACAAGACAACAAATGCCAATGCCAGAGCGGGCAAAGCCGTTGGTGAAACGCATGAAGGCATAGACCCAAACGTTGGGGGAGAAGGAGGTTAAGAAGCTTGTCATAGCTGTAAGCAGACAAGATAACACAATTGTCTTCTTCCGGCCAAGATATGCATCTGCAAGTTGACCTTGAATCACCGATCCTGCAACATCAACTTAATTTTTTAGTTAATTTATATGCCATATCACAAGTATTTATTTTAGTTGTATAAAGATAATAAAAATAAAAATAAAAAACATATATACCGAAGAGGGAACCGATGAAGAACATGGAGGAAGGGAGACCAGCTCTGAACTTGTGGCTACAAATGAGGTCCCACTCAGCAACGGTGGAGGTCTTATGATCACCAATCCAGTCCCAAGTGTCAGGCTCAAGGTCACACAATGAAATATTTGAAGAGGAGAAGCATGAAAATGAAGGCACTTTGCACTTCCATGCAGGCTGAGCATCAGTGAAAATGGTGACAAGAGTATTCTGAGCATCAAACACCCAAGCCAATGTGGCCAAGAACACCTGCAAAATCTCAGATATCCCAAAGGATCCAACATGTTGTTCTATGATCTCATTCACTGTGAGTTCTACCTTAGTTTCTGTCCAGTTTCCTTCCTCTACAGCTCCATTCTCCACTTGGACCACCTCCATGTCCTCTACTTGAACTTCTGTCATGGTTGATGGATGTTTCTTGTGTTTCTTGCTGAGATGTCAGATTTGTCAGTAAAGCAGGCTTTGAAAGAGAGCAAATTGAATATGAATGGAATTGAATTGAAAAGCAAATTGAATATGAAAAGGAATTGAACTGATGAAAAGAGAATTGAATTGTATGTTTTTGTGTACCTGTTTACAAGAAGGTTTTAACTAGATCACAATGAAATATGACCCTAACTTTCTTCTCAAGTTACTCCTAGAACGAGATTACAATGAAACTTCACCCTAACTTTCTTCTCAAGTTACTTCTAATCATCTCCATAATTAACATTATAATGATCTCCAATCAATATCACCATGATTAAAGCCCCATGAATATTTCCTTAAAATCAGAGAAAATTGCTTGTATACCCCTCCAAAACTATATATTTGCTTAAATACCCATGTAAAAATGTTATTTGCTTGCGTACCCCTCCAAAACTATTTTCTTTGCTTATAAACCCTGCCGTTAGTCACCAGTAGTTTTTTCAAAGTTAACTATAGTATAAAGTTAAACTTGATTGAAAAATTACACAATTACCCTCATTTTCTTTTAATAATTTTGACTCTCCAAAACTACTTTCTCACGAGTGTGAACCCTCCCAAATGCCACCTTTAATTTTCTTTTCTTCTCATCTAAGCCGCGACCGTTGTGATCTTCCTCCCCGCCGCCATCTTGTTCTTTTCTTCTCAAGCGATCTTCCTTCAAGCCGTGATCACCATTCATTCGGCTCGATTTGGCCACAGATCGGGCACTCCATGCCTAATTTAAATTAAGAGAAAGCACAGCAGCTTCCTGCAGCATTGACGAGATCACTACAAGAGGAGTCATTTTCTTTGTTTTCTTTGGTGAAGAACCCACTTCTCCCTCTTCTTTGAGATATAAATCCAATCTTTCACTAGTTTTAAGAAAACGTGGTGTTTGTTTTGAAAACATCGTTTGTTTTTTCGATTCAAATGCTCAATGTGATTGCCAATGCAGCTACATCCCAACCCCATAGCCCAGATGTCGGTTGTGAGTGGGTAGGAGATGAGCATGTGTGTGACTATTTCGTCGTCTATATCACACATTAAACAAGTGGTGTTTGTGCCTCTCCAATTCCTTTTGTGCAAGCTATCTAGGGTAAGTATTTTTTTCTCTTTTGTCAGCCAAGAGAAAAGCTTGATTTTTAGTAGACACGGGCGTTTCCAAAACCTTTATTTAGGTTGCTTAAAATTCCCTGTCTATCCTAAATCTGTATATGGACTTGACAGTGTAAAGTTTTGGGAGGCCATCAGCTTCAAGCCTTCAAGATCCTCTTGTCGTCTGGATTTTCCTGTAGTTTGCAAGCTCTCCTAATATATCAAAAATATCAAAGATATTTCAAAAACATCATTTTTTTTAATCCTTGTTATTTATGATTTATTTCACTAGCATCCTCCTCCTCAACCTCATGTATTGTGAAACCCGAAGATTTTAGGTTATTAAATTTTTCTAAATTAAAAAAAAGTCCCGAAGTTGGATCGAATCGAGTTTAGTGGAATAGAAGTTCTAATTATTTAAACAATAACATAATTAGAAAGGTCCTTTGAATTTGAAATGAGAGATGAAATTGGATAATGCCTTAATTAGGGTTAAGAATAGAGCTGGATTTTGGTAGACGGCATCGGCCAGTAACGATGCCATTTTCGTGCGGCCGCGGCACTAAGATGCGCTTGGCACGACAGAAATGTTTTACTGATTGGCGACGTGAACATCCCGGGCCGAGTCAGGCACGGGTCAAGCACGGCCCATTTATTAAAATATTATTTAAATTTAAAAATATCTTAAAAAATATAAAAAAAATCTAAAAAAATCTAAAAAAATTATAAAATAAATCTAAATTAATCAAACACTACTGGAAAAAAAAAAAAAGCAGTGAAAATCTTTTTACTTGATCAAAGCTTCAACTTTATGTTATTTAATACTTCTTTTATTAATGTTTTGTTTGTACATGATCATGAGAAACAAATCACAAGCTTATCTACTTCCCAAGATTAATACTACTATATATAAATATTTTAAATTTTATATATATATATATATATATATATATATATATATATATATATATATATATGTTTATATTTACATATTAAATTAGTTTTTTTTTCATATCTAATGAAACCTCTCACAAATTATAAGCATTCATCATGAGCACCACAAACTCGGTACTCCTTCAATCCTTATTGGAGTTTTACATTTTATCTAAAACATATTACCTCTCAAGATTAGAGGTTACATTTAAAATTCAAGGTAAATTATAAATAAATCTGAAACAGGGAGCAAAATGCCAAAAAAAAGAACAATTTAAGAGAAAATTAAAACTTGTTTGTGGAGAGTGTGGAACCGAAAGATTAATAATCGAAGAAAAATCAATATAAAGTGATTGTCTAACACCTAATTAGTTTTAAGTTTTAAATTAATAAATTTAAAACATGTCAACAGCTCCATAAGAGTTGCCCATTTTTTTTAAAAAAAAATAAAAAATTTAAAATCTGCCACGTGGCAAAATATGGCGTTGCCGCTAATGCCGATTTCGGTCGCCGTAATGGGCCGTGCCGGTATGGCTCCACGGGCAACGGCCGCACCGCGAAATATTTCGTGCGTGCGTCTTGTTTACCAGCGCCGGGCTTTGGCTCGCAGAACGGGCGTGCACAGCACGGCGATTGCATATCAAAGCTCATTCCGGGCGTCTAAGACGCCCAAAATCCAGCTCTAGTTAAGAAGAGTCATCAAGGATATTTTTGTAATTTCAGAAAAGTTGGGGACTTAAACAAAATTTGTATCCTCTCTCAAGTTTAACACAAGCAGGGGTGTATTTGAGATTTTAGAAAAGAATATGGGTTATAATATAAATATATGTTGATAATATAAAAGTATGCATGATAGATAAATAGTTAGTTTAATGGTGAATAGATAAAGTGATTTGATAAATATATATCAATAAATTTGAAAGATGGGATGTTAGTTCAAAAGATGCCATGTGAATTCAAAAGTGAAGTAATTTTGATTGATAAGATATACTTAAAGATATATATATATATATATATATATAGTATAAATAAATAAATATTTGTATTATGAGTGGTTTGGCTACCGTTACAATAAGAGTGAAATTTGATTTTTTTTTTTTTAAGGGAAAAGATATTATAAGTATATATATTTATATTCAAATATATATATATATATATATATATATATATAGACATGGGATTCGGATAACATATTATATATGAATTTAAATATTAAATGGAATGATGTGATGGAAGTCGTTTAATGATAAGTCATATGCTTGAAAGTGATGAGTGGGTACAAGCATATATAGGTCAAATACCCAATTTAGTCCCTTTATTATTACGATTTGTAAAACTTTGGGTTATACAATATAAAAGCATATGCTTTTTGAATTCCCTTTAATTTTCGTTTGTGTCTTTTAAATCCTACCTGGCCTTTTTGGTCCCTTTATTTATGTTTTCAGGCTTTGAATTAATAAACTTGAAGGGAGAGGGATTTAAAAGCAGCTGGCAATAACTAAAAGAGACAAAAAGGCGCTTTATATTAGAGAACAAAAACAAATGTAATAATAAGAAGTAAATGACTATTATATATATATATATATATATAGTCAAATACGATTTAGTCATTCTTATTACGATTTGTTACCTTTTGGGTCATACAATATAAAGCGTCTTTTTTGAATTACTTTTAATTTTCACGTTTATGCCTTTAAATCCCTCAGCCCCGAAGTTTATAAGGACCAAAAGGCACGAAAAACATAAATAAAGGGGCCAAAAGGAACATGGAAGGATTTAAAAGAGCATAAACGTAAAATTAAAGGGACCAAAAAGACATGTTTTATATTAGAGGGACCCAAAGGGACAAATCGTAATAATAGAGGGACTAAACAGGGTATTTGACCTATATATATATATATATATATATATATATATATATATATATGAGGCTGTGGAAATATGATAAAAGATAAGAAGATGAGTTGAGTGATGGGATAGATGCTAGTTTTGGAATTCAAAAAAAAAAAAAACGAAAATAAGTAATGATAGAAATAAACACTAATATATATATACATGTAGTGGGACGTGCATGGCTGGCTCTAAACATTTCAAAATTTATTTAATTTATAAATAGAGAGAAAGAGATATAGAGAGGGTTATATGAATTTAAAGAGAAATATCTAGAGAGAGAAAGAAAAGTCCAAGTTTATCTCTTCCGGTTTATCTCGGCTAGCCGAGCAAAGCATCCAAAATCCTTGATAAACCTTATCTTCAGTCGAGAATCCGCGTTTTCGATCCTTCCACGAGCGTCTATAAGTAGAGAAGAACCATCAAACCCTAGATGCAATCGTCTTCTCCAAGGGGCGGCGTCTTTTTCTGCACGGGAGAACTGAGAAAAGGAGAGGTGGTGTGGACCTCCTCAGATCCAAGAGAGGGAACCATGGGGAAACATGACGTGCAAAGCAGGCCTCGCCGGGCAACCGCTGGAGCGCAACGGAGAACCTCTGACCCGTGCGTTAGTTTCTGACTTTTGTGAGCGCAAGCATGCATGGTGAGTCTCCTGGTCCCTGAGTTTTTAAATAGAGAACCTGTTAGACATGCATGCATGGGGTAGTAGGGGACTGGGTTATTTATGAGTTGCATAGGTTTGGATGATAGTTCATGTCATAAAGTGATTAGAGAATGGGATAACTTAAAGAACATGTGATGCATGCAAGGGGAATGGCTCCACCTTGGCATACCTGTTTGGGTGGAGGAAGAGAGAGGGTGCATAAGTGAGTAGAGAGTATGGTCTCTAAGTTCCTGTTAGTTAACAATGCTAGGATAATAATAAGATAGGGAGAGAGTGGTTTCTATGAGTTTTGTTTGGGGTTTGGATGGTCAATTGAAAAGAGTGTTAATGGTTCTCTGATGGTAGCATGATGAAGCAGTCAGTTTGTGTGAGGGAGCTATGTCTTGTTCTTCTTTACAATCTTATACCTGTTGATAAGTGTAGATAGTGAGGTGTTTTATGATTATCGTTAGAGGCAAGGATTAATGAGGACCCATCCACTGGCTTGCATAATGAGGACATGATAGGATATAAGCATGAGTAGAGTTTGCATGGTAGTTATTATTTGAGCTTCTTCAGGGAATAGTTTGATAAGAGTTTTTTTTTTCTTTTTTGATATCATATGTGAGGCTTGGTCTCTATTGTTTGGAAGAGGGACTAATGGAGTGTGAATGAATTTTAGTAAGTGTTTGATGGTTGTGAAGAGGTTTTAAACTCTGAGAGGCCGGTTGCTGTGAGTGTTTGAATGAATGTGTTTAGAGGGGATGCCATTGAGGTCTCGGTTTGGTTAAGGCTTGTGTGAGGTTGTGTGTTGGCTGGTTGTTGTATGGCTTAGAAAAAAAAGAGGGAAAGAAAGAGGTTGTGTGATCGATGAGGTATAAGTTCTGTTGGTGTATGGATATAAGAGGTTGTGTGATTGGTTTATAAGGTTTGTTCATGGTGTGGGTTTTATGGAGATGGACTCATATAATCTAATGCATGTTAGTGGTGTTTGAATGGGATTGGGTTCCTAGTTTGGTTGGTGCTTGTGGATCTCTGGAAATGATAGCAAGTGAGGTTTGGATATCTGAAGTTCAGGTGTGTGCAGGCTTGAGGTTTGAGTTCTGTGATTCATATGAGCATGGATAAACGATTTTAAATGAGTTGGCCTTTGGGCCGGGCTTGTGGGCTCAATTAAAAGGGGGTATCTTATTTAGTTGAGTGATTAGGTAATTAAAGGACTGAGATGAGATTATGTAGTGGGTCGGGCCCATTTAACTGCATAGAAGGTATTATTTTAGCACTCTTGCGTGTGTTGAGTGTGGATTCATGATTACCAGATATCGACGAGGAGGGTGGAACTTCGTCGGGACAGATACGGTGCAGTTATTGGATTGCGATTAGAGGTAAATTACCTTCTCCTCGATTCTCGCCCATCTTTGGGTTTTCTTTGTGTTTGTTAATGCTATTTCTTTTAGCATGTGCTATTGAACTTCTGTTATTGGATGCATGCACGTACCTATGTTTGCTTGTTTTCCTTCCTTTGTACGAGCATGGTTGAGAGCTAGAGTAGAGTGCTTTTATTGCTTGTTATGCTCGTTGGACACGCTGGCCCGTGGGCCGATACTTGACCATGGAAACATGGTCTCATGTGCTGGCCGGGTAAGCGTGTTCCGGACGGGTTCATTTTCGGTTCGATGGAGGCGAATGCTCGAGAGTGAGTGGGCGTTAATTTGAGGACACCCTGGAATCTCTGATGGTTCCATGCCAGGGGGAGGATACTCTGGCGGTCCAACCTGTTAGTGGGACGATACACTGACCGTGTTAACACGTAAGAGAGAGGTGGCGCTACCGAGGTATGACCGGAGGGTCGAATTCCAGCAGAGGCTAGGGGATGACGGAAAGTTTTGGTGTCATCGATTCTTGGAATTCCGTTCCGGGCCCGAGGGCCAGTGTTTGACTAGGAGTTCTTGCTTTGAATATTTTTAGACTCCTAGTTTCTTGTTTGTGCGGGCGTAGTCCCGGTTGCTTGTATTTATACTTATTGCTTATATTGCTTATTGACTGGCTTTGTTGAGATCCTTGCGGGGAACTTACTGAGCTTTCCTTTCTAAAGCTCATTCTTCTTGATTTCCTTTTCTTTTCAGGATTAAAGGAATAGTGAATTCAGACTCAGGAGCTGCGCGTTGAGGTTTGAAGATCTCAAACCTTTTAGAGAGAGTCAATGTATTTTTAGGACCCTTGTAGGGCCCATAGTGTACTTTTAAATTTCAAATTTCCGTTGTGTAACTCTTGTTATTAATGGAAATAATGTTATCTGTTCTTTATCATTTAGGCCTTGTATTCGAGTGGGGCTCGTCTCCACTTGAATACGGCCGGTCTAATGGAATGTGCAGAGGCCCGGGATCCGGGTTGGGGTGTTACATGTATAATGCTGGAAAACTCGACAGCAAAAATATTAATTTAATGAAAACATTATGAGGATTAACAAAAGAAAGGATCCTCTCCTCTGTTTTTATTGTGATTTTAAATTTATATTTTAAAATTCAAGAAAATGTTTTTTAATAATTAAATTGTTTTTTAATAAATATTGACAAATCACTTGGCATGATTCAGACAGACATGTTGAAATTCTCAATCTCTTGGTTTTTTTCTGTGAGGATTACATAACATAGCCAACTTTTGTTTAAAAAATAAATACTCAAACTATTTGAGTAACAATTAATTGAAGCAAGTTCAACTATTTTCCAGACTCCAGAGTCTCAGGCCTCGCTACCTCAGCAGAGTAAGAACCCAGTTTCTCTTCTTTCTCTTGCTCCTCTAAAGTCTCATACAACGGAACATTCCTAGTCTCTGGGAGCCAAACTGTCAGAATCCCACTGAAAATAGCAAACACCCCAAACACAACAAACGAGAGCGTTGGGCTGAGCCGCCCAAGCACCACCAACAACGGCGCCATCGCGCCGCCGAGCATCAGTGTCTGCCTCAACATCGACACGGCGAAGTTCCTCACGTTGGTCGGAAATAGCTCGGCACAATAGATGTAGAGAACATCAAACGCCATGGATGCAGCCATGAACCCCACTGCCTCCAACCCAAGCTGAGCCCAACTATGCTCAGATTTCTTCTTCTTCGCGAAAAGTATGCAAAGAATGGATGAAACTCCAGCGATGATCGAAGATGATGAGAAGAGCAAACGTCGGTCCATCAAACTTAGCAGAACACTACCTACAAACACGGCAGGGATCTCCATCAGTGCATTGGCGGCGACAGTGAAGTACAAGTTGAAGTTTAAGTTCTCCACATTCAACTGCACGCCATAGTAAACAAAACCGACTCCGAACCCGGCCGCCATTAGTGCTATCATTCTCTTGGCGGCCCATCTCACGGACCAGAGTTTTTTGGTACTATTTGTAGAATTGGTTTGGTTGATTGGGTTGATGATGGTTAAGTTCTTGGGCAGCTTCTTGCCGTTGAGTTTGGCGAGCTTGTTCAAGACTTTCATGGCTTCATCTGTTCTTCCCTTGATGGTGAGCCAACGGGGGGACTCGGAGATGAAGGGAGTGAGGAAAATGGAGTAGGCCAGAGGGAGGGAGGAGATGATGCGGTATATGTTTCTCCATGAGTGTTGTGAAGGGTATGCGATGAGTGGGAGGGAAAGGAAGCCTATGGTGAAGAAGAAGAAGCCGTAATTGCCTACTTGGCCACGCCATTTTCGGCCGACGGCTTCGGTGGAGAGGACGAGACAACAGATGCCAATGCCAGAGCGAGCGAAGCCGTTTGTGAAACGAAGGAAGGCGTAGACCCAGACGTTGGGGGAGAAGGAGGTTAAGAAGCTTGTCAACGCTGTAAGAAGACAAGATAGTACAATTGTCTTCTTCCGACCGAGATATGCATCAGCGAGTTGAGCTTGAGTCACCGATCCTGTATCATCAATGTTTTTAGTTAATTTATATGTTATCACAAGTATTTATTTATTTGATAAATAATGAAACACATCGTTGGTGGTAAACTAGCCAATTTTCTTTGTAAAAATTTTTTAGAAATATTTATTTTAGAGTTTTTTATTTATCACCCTTAAAAGATAACTAAATCACTTGTCATGTTGCTCTCAATTTTCAATAATACCTTATAACCTTTGTTTGATATTTGCTTGTTACCTCTGGGCCAAATGCTTATATTTTAACGTAGATTAGATGTAAAACCTTAGGTTACAATATATATGTAAAATGACCATTTTGATCTTTGGATATATCATATCCTTTCCAACACATTGTCTCTCACATCTTCAAATGAGTAATTTAACAACTCAAAGATATATTGTGCTCAATTTTAGTTTCTAATATACTTTAGGTTTTTTTTAATGAAAATCTAGTTATTTTGTTTTAATTTGAATATCTTATAATTTTTTTATTATTTTTAATGTATGTTATTACAAAATAAATAAAAATATAGGTTAATCCTATATTTTTTATTTATAAATTAAACATAAATTTATTTGTAGCCCCTTAATAAAATCATAATTTACTTATAACTCATTTCAAAATATTCTTAATTATTTATTAGTTATGCGTAATTATCAACCATGAAAAAAATGGTATTTTTAAGAGAACTAACTAGAATAAAAATTAAACAAAAGATTATGAGATATTATTGAAAAATGAGGTGACAATAAGTGATTTCACTGTTTTTCAAAGAGTGGTGAGTAAAAAACTCTTTATTTTACCCATATTCTTCTTATCTTCTTCTAATCATGTTTAGAGATGGCATGGCAGGTTTTAAATAAGACTGATATTGCTAACTATAAACTGGTGTTTGCTAATAATATCATAATCTAAAAAGAGGATGAATGAAAAAATTAATTTAATTTTTAGTATTTGTATATATCACGAAATTAGTATGCTTGACACATCAGCCTAAACTTAAAAAAATAAAAAATAATAAAAATAAAAAACATACCGAACAGGGAACCGATGAAGAACATGGAGGAAGGGACACCAGCTCTGAACTTGTGGTTACAAATGAGGTTCCACTCAGCAACAGTGGAAGTCTTATGACCTCCATTCCACTCCCAAGTGCCAGGCTCAAGACCACACAACGAAGCCGAGGAGGAGCATAAAGATGAAGGCACCTTACATTTCCACGCAGGCTGAGCATCAGTGAAAATGGTAACAAGAGTGTTCTGAGCGTCAAACACCCAAGCCAATGACACCAAGAACACTTGCAGAAACTGAGACAACCCAAAAGATCCAACATGTTGTTCTATAATCTCATTCACGGTGAGTTCCACCTTAGTTTCTGTCTCCCTTCCTTCCTCCGCATCTCCATTCTTCACCTCCATGTCTTCAGCTTGAACTTGAACTTCTCCCATAATTGATGAATGGATGTTTCTTGCTGAGATGTCAGGCTTTTAAAGAGGCGTTACAATAGAGATCAGCATGCATTGCATTGCATTGCATGTCATACACCACTTTTTTTTTTTTTTTTTTTTAGTGTTTGCCACCTTGTTGCCTCGTTTTCTGATGACATACGTTTCTGAATGGCTAGCACCTCTTTTGTCTGGAATGGGAAGGTTTTCTGCGTGACGTCTCATTGCACTTTGTTTGTTGGAAATGATTCAATCCCTCTCTCTCTCTCTTCCCATAAAAATAGGCAGTACTAAACATGAACTCCTAAAGGACCAGAAGAACTAACCAAATCAAGACATTCTAGATACCTATCACACAAGTATGGATGTCAAATCCGGGCCCAGTATGGGCCTGGCTTGTCCTAGGCATTGTGCGTGTCTGTGTGGCATGGCCCGCCCGTAAAGCTGACGGATCGGCCCATCACCAAGCACGGCTCCAATTAGTTTGGGTTGATGTCGTGCCGAGCTAGTCAGCAGATAGGCTGATTCAGCTCTTTAATTTTAAAAAAATAATAATAAATCTAAAAAATCTGAAAATGTAGAAAATCATTAATAGAACAACAGAAAAATTTCTGAAAAACTTCTAAAAATCCAATATATTATATATCCCATGTATACCAAAAAAAATCGTAAATAAATTCAAATAATAATAATAATAATAAAACATCACAAAAATTGAGAAAAACTTATAAAAAAAAAACCAAAATAAACTCAGAAATTAATAAAATAAATAAACCAAATACTCATAAAAATACTTAAACCCCCGGCCCACCCAAACAAATTCCAAAAATATTCAAATAAACTCAGAAAATTCCCCAAAAAAAATCCACAAACTCTCATAAAAAGTAAGAAACTTAGAAGAATTAGAAAATTTTGTAAAAAGTTCAGAAATTCCCAAAAAATTAAAAAAAAAAAAATCTAAGAAGACTAGTCAAGCTCGTCAGGTAGTCGTGCTGGGATGGCATGCGTGCTTAGACCTAGTTTTTTTTTTGTTTTTTTGAATGGTGGATAAACCACATTTATTGAAATGAAGATTGTCCTTTGATGGACTAAGTTATATGTATCCTGACCATGGTTGGATCTGGTGAGTTACATGGGCAGGAGTGGGGGCCCACGGGGGTGGCCCTGGCGTCCGTGGCCTCATCCTCAAAGTCGAGTGCAGATCCGGTGGTCTTTGTTGTCCCACAAGGTCTCAAGTGGTTTTCTCCGTCGATCAGCCCCATTGCTCGTAGTTTTTGTCTTTTTAGTTTCGCTAGTGCATGACCTAGTTGACATTTATACACAAGAGAAATACTTGCATTGTCATGCATTTTTCCACATTTGTTGGAAAAGAATTGGCGCATAAAAAGCTTTGTCTTATATTTAAAATACATTTTGCAACCATTGTTGAGCAGTGAAGTGATCAATAGTTGAATCTTAATTTCTACGTTGAGAAGGACATTTTGAATGATTTCTTTATGTGTTTCGATAAGATGATTCTTGAGAATTGGAGTCCTAGTCACTTCGCATTAATTTGATTGAAAAGAGAGAGGTTTTCGTTCTTCTAACACCATTAATTAACTATCAAATCTTTGGATACACCTTTAGATGTCATAGTTAGAAGTGACCTACAAAAGGATTTTTTGGAAGAAACTATAACCTTTGAAACTTATACTTTTTTGTGGGGTTGGAAAAAAAAAAAAACAAACAAAGGATCCTCCTAGATAATCTCCATAGATGGAAGTGGAGAGGGGAGCACGTAATACAATCTATGTGACTCGAGAGATGAATTTGTGTCATTTGTGACACACCTGCTCATCTCATATCCATACATAGCAAATATCTAGACTTATTTCTACGATCAGGGAGAAAGGGATGAGAGAATCCGAAAGGAAGAGCCTTTCTGCCCGGATAAAATCCCCTCCCCCGAAAATCTGGGAGACATGCGAGTTGGCCCTAATAACTTGCAAGACATATAGGGCACCAAGACTATCTCCTCCAGGTGTACAAAACACTATGATGGGGATGAGACCTCACAATGATAGCCATCACATGGAGCATATGGGGCGAACGAAACATGCGATATTTTTAAGACAAATAATGCGTTTTCTTAAAAATTATTTGTTATATTTTTTTTCTCATATTATCTTGGTTGGATGCAACTCTCATTTCCAAAAAACCAAAGCTGGAGATAGCACAAATCTTAGTGAAGCGAAGCCTAAAATTCTTCAAAGAAATACCTGGGTAGGTCAATGAGGGTGATGGCTGATGAGGCCTTCGAAGACGACACAGCTGTGGACATGGGTAGTAAGAGGACCTGAGGCACCGGCGACTCAGCTAGCATAATGACACCTAATGTTTTATATCTTCTTTTCTCAAATGAGATTGATGTAATAGATCTTTCAAATTAATAAAATAAAATATGGTTTATCCACTTTTTCATAAAAAAATAAAAAAAAAATCAATTTCAAAATCTTCTCTCATTTTTCATTTTAAGATCAGTATGTTTGTATTATTTTACACACTAAACATATGCCAACAATAGAATTCCATGTTATTTATAAAATTAAACAAATGCTTATACAACTGAGACTATTTTTAAATATACTAAACTTCAAAATAATAATACTATAACTAAATATAAAGATTATTTTTGTGCAGGTTATCTAGGATAAGTATTTTGTTCTCCTTTGTCAACTAAGTGAAGAGCTTGATTTTTATTAGACACGGACGTTTCCAAACCATTTATTTAGGTTGCTTATGATTTCTGGTCTATCCTAAATCTATATATAGACTTAATTGTAAAGTTTTGGGAGGCCTTGAGCTTCCAAATTCTCTTATCATCCGTATTTTCCAATGGTCTTTCGAGCTCTCCTAAAATATCTAAAATACCAAAGATATTTCAACAACATCAATTTTTTTTAATCCTTGTTATTGATGATCTAATTATTTCATTGTGACATCCTCCTCACATTTCATGTATAATGCTAGAAAACTCGAAAGAAAAAATATTAATGTAATGCAAACATCTTGAGGATTACTAAGGATCAAATGAATATGCATGCTTGTGTTAATGCCTAACAGGTGCTTGCTTTGTCATGCAAAGAATCATAATGGGGAGATGTTTGGAGAAAATGACCAAAGATATGCTTTTCCTTTTTTGAGCTTTATTAATGTTTGGTAAGTTCCCAACAAAGACTAACAAGAAGTTAAGTTAATGGATTTCAACCTCTCACTAGATGTTACTGAAATTAAGAAGTAGCTTCTAATTTCCTTCAATCCAAACATTGGCCTAAATTATGTCACAAACCTCAAAGTAGTGAAAGGGTTGGATTAAAAGATGGGATTGATCATGGTGGCCAACCCATTAATGGTTTGATAAAGGCATTGCTTTTGTGATTATATATAGGTTGGCCACTGAACTAAATATATCCTGATTATTATGAATGAAATCTTTATTACTTTTTTCCCACTCAAGAAGAAGTGGAGTGAAAATCAACCACATGACCATATTACTTTGTATTTTAAAAAGAGAAACTAACATGTGGACATAAGAATCCTAATGAATGAGAAGACATAAATCATGCGTGGTTGAATAGAATATGCTTTGGTTTATGCATGAGTAAATATTTCAAATTTGGTGGTGATTTTTGAAGTATTATTCTAACTAAAATCTAATTAAATCTTTTTAGATCTTGTTGAGGAGGTTATATATGGTTAAAGTTATAAATAAAATAAACAATAATCTTTTCCAATGTATCTTACTAAATGGAAGTAAATCAGTTATAGATAATTTTTATTTTAAAAAATTTTTAAAAAACCAAAAAAATAGATTTATATTTTTAATTTTTTTTAAAAAAAATTAGATTTTTAATTTTAAAAATCATAATAACCAACACATTTTAAACCAGTGATTACATTTTGGTAGTTATTAACTGATATAAGTTATGATTATCTTATGTAACTATTATTTTAATGAGAGTCATTTGCTAGTTTATTCTATTTTTCAATTAAAAAAATTACAATTGATAGGTAAAAATCATTCTAAGTTATTTTTCAATTGCTAATGCCTTATCTCTTTTTTTATGAATCTATGTGGTAATAACTCCGTGATATAGTGAGAAAAGAGTTATAATAAATACTACTTAAATACCCAAAAACTAAATAAGTAAAAGTATATTTTAAAATTGAATTTAGAATGAAGGGGAGTCTTGGTACAACGGAAAAATTGTAGTTATGTGCCTTGAAGGTGACCCTTCCCCAAACCCTGTGCATGAGGGAGCTTTTTCACACCAGACCATCCTTAAAATTGAATTTAAAATGTAAAAAAAGTAAAATTTAAATGAAATTTTGAGTTCTTATAAAATCATAGTTGCTCATAGATTGTTCACCTTTTTTTATACTAATAATAAGCTATAGCCTTATTTTTTTCACTATTTAATGCACTAAATTTATTATTTATCTATCAATGTGATTAGAGTTGCCACACAATTGAGAGGCTCAATCTTAGCCCCAATTTTTGCTTGGTAGTTTAATATAGGTGCCATTGACAGCTTGGGTTGGGCCAGAATATACTTAAACTCTTTGTTCTTTTTTTTTAAATTTTTGAAAAATATAAATAAATCATTTTCATTAAATTCAAAGCAAATTTGTTATTATATTACTTTCAAGAAAAAAAAAACATAGGTGGCATGTCACATGTGTATGGTCAGTATTCAATATTTCCAACATTTGCTCGTAAGTGTTAGTGGGTTGTGTTGGCTCCTTTTTTATGAATGTGAAGCTCCTCTAGACAAAGAACCCCGTGGCTTGTAGTTTAGCTCTTTTGTTTGTGCATCAAACCAAGAGAGCATAAAGAAATTAATAGTTTAAATTAGTTTTGAATAAACATGTTATTTATCCCAAGAGGGACTAGCCATTGTAACCCTCTAAAAAGGTTCAGTCTTAAATTTTGATTTATTTATTTTGGATAAAATAGCAACTACGCTTTTTTCCATCCCAAAGAGAGAAATATGATGAATGTTCTAAATTGATCATGAATACTTCATTTTTTTTTTAACAGAATCAAATGACTCCAAAAATAGAAGTTTAGGGGGAGTTCGTTTCATTGAAAATAAGGGAAGCCATCTAAATAGATTGAGTTTCTCCTACTTTGATTGTTCATTTGTTATGAAGTGAGAGAATTACCACTCTTCCACTTCTGCATTTTCTTTTTTAATTTAGGTCCACTCCCTTTTTTTTATCATTAAAATGAGTGAAGTGGGCTTTGACATATAAAAACCCACAAAGCTCACTTCCGCTCACTTAGTGTCCTCTTTTACCAGTGGAAAGAAATATCATAAGTGTAATTTTTCTACACTTGGAGGGTGAAATGAACACCACCATACAAAAACTCACAGAATTTTATTTCATTTAAATAGAGAAATTGTTAAATTCACCATTTTTAGTGGGACATAATCCCAGAATTATTTACAAATAACAGAAGAAAAAAAAACATCCTTGATTCAAGGAAGAGATAAGAATAAGGATTATGATCTTTATTTGATATGATAGTACTTATCATTGGGATATTTGTGTGCATAAACACTTAGTTAAATTAAAAAAACTTGTTAAATGTTGGCCCTTATGGCCTTATCTTGATATAAAAGTACTTTCATATCATGTGTCATTACTAGGAAAGAAACACAAGTCTTATTGTGTGGATGATCAGTTTGGATTTTTTTCAAACGAGATATAAAAGCTGTCAGATATTCTGTAGATGGCCAACATTGCTGCACACTGCATGACAGACACCAATAATGTTGATGTGCAGATTCATGCATCACATGTCTTAACACTGTTAAAATTTCATCTCCATTTGAATTAACTCATTGTGCTCACTCTTCTTTCAAATGTAAAAGATAAAAAGAAGATAGACTTGTAATGGTACTATTTTCTGCAGGTTCATGCATCACATGGCTTGACAGCTTTAAAAGTTTATCTCCATTTCAATTCATTCAATGTTCTCACCCTTCTTTCATCTGTAAAAGATAAAAGAAGATGGATAGATTTTTAATGGTGCTATTTTTCTTTCTTATAAATTTCCTTTCTCAAGAGAGAAGTTGAAGATTCACAGCCAAGCATAGACATATTTTATTTATGATGAAACACAAAGGAAAAGACATAGATGAAGAGAAGAGCAAACTCCAAACCAGTGAAGAAGCTCCATGAAAACTGACACTAAGTAACTGAAACTGAAGAAGATCATCAGACCATTTTATTGACCATAAACACTAAAAGGAGAGTGATCCGTGCAATGCATACTACATGAAGATCAGAAATCAGCAATGCCTGGTGCAGAAACAGCGGCGTCGAAAACCCTCACATTTGCCGCCATGAAACCCCTCACTTGCACATACATTGGCACAGTTGCTTTCTCTAAGGCATGGTCCTTTGTATTTGTGACTTTGAGACTCACATGTTCTTGCTTCCACTGTGCTCATTCCCATCTCTTGTTTTCATGAAACAAAGGCCAAATACTAATTATTATTCATTGAGTTATTCATCATAAAATTAATAAAAAAAGAAGAAGAGGGAGAGAGAGAACCCTGGGCAGTGAAAAGCAGCATGATAAGAACAATGGCTGAAGCTATTCTCCTGGAAAGCTCCATGGCTTGCTGAGTAATGCTGGGAGAGGAGATGGAGAGGGTTTGGGGACTGTGAAGTGGAGTTGTGAGCACTGAATGGCTGGTGAGGGCCTTCTATAAAGGGCAGAGGAGGATTGTTTATTCATAAATATTGTCTTTATTTCACAATAAATGTTACCAAATGAAAGTGGGAGAGTGAGAGTCAAAAATTACAATAAAGTCTTGGCTAACATATGTGTTAAACCAGGATCTGGCGCCGACACAAACTTCTGGAGAGACAACTGGTGGGAGGGACAATCACTGCTAAATTCCTACCCCGGATTGCAGGAGCTAACTACAACGAGACACTTGACCATTCAGGGAGAAAGACTCAGAACCAAAAGAGGACTCCTGCTCCTTAAACTGGGCCCAGTACATTGGATGTCGGCCTTCCGCCTCCCAAAGTGGGTGATCAAGAAGATCGACGAAATTAGACAGAACTTCCTATGGAGAGGAGTGGACAAGGAGACACATAGCTACCACCTAGTCAAATGGGGGAGGATCTGTAGACCCAAGGACAACGAGGGATGGGGGATCCTAAATCTCCGCACGTTCAATGGAGCCTTGCTAGGAAAATGGTGGTGGAGAATCCTAACTGGACTAGCCGGGATATGCCAGAAGATATTCCACGATGCATACTCAAGGAGGGGCCACATTGACCGGTACAGACCGGCTTCTGGGAGTGCATCTACTTTTTGGAAGAACCTGTGCCGGGAAGCCCCCCCCCCCAGTTTTGGCTAACATATATGTTAAACCAGGATCTGGCGCCGACACAAACTTCTGGAGAGACAACTGGTGGGAGGAACAATCACTGCTAAATTCCTACCCCGGATTGCAGGAGCTAACTACATCGAGACACTTGACCATTCAGGGAGCAAGACTCAGAACCCAAAGAGGACTCCCGCTCCTTAAACCGGGCCCCCTGTCGGATAGAGAAGTGGAAGGGATGGAATGATACGTATGACACTGGCAAACCCAATCACACATCCTGACGCTCCCGCTACTCGAGAATGGCGACTTACAAATAATAAAATCTTTACGGTCAAATCACTCTATCGATTCAGGACCGATGGGGGTATTAGAAGTAATCTTAAGCAAGACTTCTAGAAGCAACCATGCCATCTCAAGGTGAAGCTATTTGCATGGCTGGCCCGGGAAAACCGGATCCTCACGCTTGACAACTTGCACAAAAGGAAGTGGAGAGGGGAACGCACTAGATGCTACCTGTGTGAGTCGGGTGAGGAATCGGTACAACACATTCTCTCATCCTGCCAATACACAAGCCACATATGGAATCATTTTGGAACACTGTTTGGGGCCTGAATAGGAGAGACGGAGCTTCGGGAAATCTGGGGAACCAAGGGCACGTCCTCGGGGGTGGAAAATGCCCTAAGAGAAGGATGGGACATCGATGTAATGGCAATCACCTGGAGTATCTGAGGGGAGAGAAATAGACGATGTTTCTAGGAAAAACAACGTGTTTTCTTACGAATTATTCGAGATATCTCTTTCCTTATCATCTCTTGGTTGGATGCAGCTCCACTGGCAAAAGACCAAAATTTGGAGGCGACAATAAACTGGTGAAGCGAGGCACGGAATTCACCTTCGACACCTCGGGGACGGCGA
This sequence comes from Dioscorea zingiberensis, assembly GCA_026586065.1. Lineage (NCBI taxonomy): Eukaryota > Viridiplantae > Streptophyta > Magnoliopsida > Dioscoreales > Dioscoreaceae > Dioscorea > Dioscorea zingiberensis. Next base: position 2,756,910 of record CM048823.1, on the reverse strand, counting down.
CCGAAGAAGGGAACTCCTCTCAGGAATCAGCCCCAGCCTAGGAGAAGAAAAGACTGGGACACGTTGCTGGTAGATAGGATTGACATTAATCGGATGTATTCTTTTTTCTAATCTGTCCACGCAATGTAAACCTTATTAACATATTTAAATAAAATGTGGTTTATCCACTTTATCAAAAAAAAAATTACAATAAACTAGAGAGGTAATTTTCAATGTGGATGGCACAAGGAGCTTGACTGACATGGGAAGATCGAATACTTACAATCCAAAATCTCTGCAGATGAAACGGTAACACACCTGATGCTCACATGCTCTTTTGCATAAAGCATCTGGTATCATTATTAAGTCATGTAAAGAATGGACACTTTCAGAAAACACTATATTAGGTATGACCTTGAGAAGAGGATGAGAACTTACAACAATGACAATCATGTGAAATATATGGATAAAACGAAACAGACGATGTTTTATTTTTTTTTTTAAAAAACATGTTTTCTTACAAGTTATTCATGATACTAATTTCCTCCTATTATCTTGGTTTGATATAGCTCATTCGGCAAAGAAGTTAATATTGAAGGAACCCACGCCTTGGTGAAACGAAGCTTACTATTTGCAGCAGATGTCATGCCAATAGCAGAGGAGGGAGGCTAGCTGAAGACGAATAGATGCAAACATCACACAATACCATCTTATATAACAAGGGATTGCATGTAACGTATCTAAATTTGATTTAAATAAATATAGTTAATCCAATTTTTAAAAAAAAAAGAAGGTAATTTTCCCCATTTTCATCAATGAGTGTGCTTATAATTGAAATATATATATATAGAAAAAAAAAAAGAACTATGTATGTAATTCACATTAGTGTCCCTGCCATTTGTCAGAGCACCTCTCAAGAAAATAATAAAGAAAAGAAGGATGTTGAGTAATGTGAAAAAACAAACCAAGTCTTTCCATGGGGGTAACAAAATCAAGTAAATTAACGAAGGCATGCATCTTCAAGAACAGCTTTCTTTTCTTCTGCCTGATTGGATTATAAATCAGCTTGGAACTCAAAACTGCAATCAGCGTCTGCATTCAAAACAGTAATAAAATCCTTTCTTCATCGGAGTTCCACAGCGATAGCAGAAGCCGAAACCACACCTGCATGTTATTAAACCCAGATGCATTTAACTTAATCTCATAATCACCTCTGTTTTCTATTTTTGTTTTTAAAAAAAAGAAATCAATGCAACATATTATGCATCGATCTCAAGCAGGACATTGGACAGATCATTTGTATCTTGATGTTTCTATCCTACTATTTAAAGTTGGCCACAACACTTTTTTTCAAGAAGAGGTTGAAAGATCGAAGCACGTCTGAAGCATGCTTCTAATAAAATTAAAAGATCTTGTACTTTTAATTAATCATTCGTGTTGTATTTAATCTATTCAAAAGAAATAAGAGAACGGGCAATGATATTCAAGAAAACTTCTATTCTAAATGCGCATCTAAAATCACATTACAGTCATACCAAATGCATCTCTAAACACACGGTAAATGAATCACTCCTCAGCAATGGTGCCAAAAATTGGTGTACTGTCGCAAGCAACCAAATATAAATCTTATACTCCTAAAAATACATGTGGTGCAAGGATCATTCTATGGAAAGTATCTAACCTAGTTTTATGCTACGTGAAAAAGGATGGGGGAAATGAATATAACGAAAACAATTTTAAGAAACAACTAAAGAACAATTCAAATTAAAATATCGAACTCAACCAAAAAAACAAACCTTGGTCTAAGTCAACATCCACCATAGGAATTTTGCAATTGATCATTGGTGCGAGTATATATCAATGATCTAATTAACCATAACTACTAAACAACTCAAGACAAGCGCTAAAGGTTTAATCTAGTAGCAGCTTTAAGAATTAGAGAGATCGATGGACCTAAACAATACAAGCACAAGCGGTTGCATTTAATTTAGTTGGGCGTTCTTCTTAAGATCCAATAATTTCTAACACCGCAAATCAGGTCACAAACAATTGGAAAAGAAAAAGAAAAAGCAAATGGCCAATTACCTGCATTCAATGTGCCTACATCCATTAATTCTTTCCACAAAGTACTTGCACTTGGGGCACCTCTGCCACTTACGCTTCTTCGCAACCCTCATCAGCTGAAGATCCTCGGCCTCACTCTCATCATTCCCCAGTTTCTGATAATCTTTGCATGAAAAACCTGCGTGCCAGGGGACTCTGCATTGAGCACAAAGCAATCTGTGGCAGTGCGGGCACACTGATTTTGTAATCACATGACCATTTTCATCGCCTTCGTTTATCAACAGACCCGAGCAATCCTTGAATGGGCAGTACAACTTTGTTCCCTCCATTAACATCGACTCGCATAACTTATCCCCCCACCTTGAGTAAACCCCTCTTGGGAGGATCATCTTGCATTCCTCTGGCAGCAAAAACCCATCTTTGCATTGAGGATCAACACACCCGATATTCACCAGACCATCATCCAACTTTGCGGCGATATATGAACTCACACAACTTGCACAATATCTATGAGCACATCCCATGATTTTAAACATCTCATGTTTGAAAACCTCCTCCATGCAAATTCCACAATCAACCATCTCACTCTTCCTTGAATAGCTCGACTGTCCAACATATTCACAGTCAAAAGCATCGACATAAGAATCAATCGCTTGCACAGGTCTTCTCCCCTTTCGGTCATCCATTTCAGCAAGTGATACCATAATAGCAATTCTAAGAAGATCATCATCATCATCGTCGTCGTCATCCTCCACTGGTATCGGCTGGTTCCTGTCATCAGCCTTCTGTCTTACAGTGCTTTCGATCTCATAGACTGGAATTGGGTCTTCCCGGCCACCTTCTTCGGAGTCTTCTGTGTCCACAACAATGGGGAGGTTCCGATGCCGGCCTCTTTCGCCGGAGTTGAAATTCTCTACATCAATGGGATTGCTAATTAGTCCACCAACTTGCAAGTGGGTGTTATAGTCCTCAATCTTATAAATGCTGTACTTAATCTTCTTTACTATCTTTGATACCATGTTCTTATTCTTCTTGACATCCACTATATGATCACCTTTAGGAATGTTCTTAATCTTCTTTTCTTTGTTTGATACATTGTTCTTATTCTTCTTGACATTCATCAGACGATCACCTTCAGCACTGTTATTGTGTGCCACCTCTGCATAAACAAAGCAAACAGACCAAACTATATATTGTCAAAGAGCTTCATTGATTTCTCCTCAAAATCACAAACAAACATGACAATCAGAGAAGAAAAGTTCAGAATTCAATAAAAAAACAAAACACTGAAACAGAAAAGAAATCACAATAAATTTAAACAGATTAAAGAGATGAAAATGAACTTTGGAAAAGTACCTTCATGCCCAAAAAGTAAACGAATTAAAGGAGAAAGAGAAAAAGAAAATTTCATCTTAACCATTATTGTAAACTAATTTGGTTTTTTGTTTTGATCTGTGGAGGTTTTCTAATATAAATATTTTTCGGTTCATAGAGATTGAGTTTATAAAATTTTCAACTTTTTGAATTATATAGATAAGAGTATATATAATTTAATACATATAAAATCGTTGATTGAATAAATTTAAGATAAATTTATTTTCCATATTAATTCATGGTTCGTTTGGTTCATGTTTAATGGAAATGAAAAAAAAATTTAAAAAAAAAGATTAAGATAGGATAAGATTATTTTTATTTAATCTTATTGGTTTTATAATATATATGCTCAATTTCCAATTTTGTTAACCCCATAAGTATCGCCCCTGCTTGTTTGGTAAAGGAATTAGGTACCAAGTGGCTTGGTGTGAATTCCAATGCACTTATTATCCGACAAAAATTAATAAAAATTTAAAGATGTAATAGTGATTTTTTTTTAAATCCAATAACCAGTACATAGAAGACATGTATATATATTAATCTTAAATCTCTTAGTTTATAATTTTTCCTCCAAAAATTCAAAAAAATTTAAATACAATTCCAATTTGCGTCCAATTTTGCTTGCCCAATTCTTTACCAAACAGGGAGGTCCAAAAAAAAGAGTTGTCGGGCCTATACAACCCAACACAAGCACGACCTAATGTATATATAGAAGGAAAAAAAAACTATAGATGTGAATTTATATGAGTGTCTCAGCAATATAGAGGTGTCAAACGGGCCGACCCGACACGAGCCCGCTTTATTGACGGTACCGTGTGTGCAATATTTTTTACCTTGAGATGTTTTGCAATAACAAAGTTTTAAGATTAGCTATAATAGAAAAGGAAATATTTTTTAAAAAGGAAATTTTAGAAAATAATTTCTTATCTTGAGATGTTTTGCAATAATCCAGGATGAGCTTCCATTGAATTGAATCATTCCCTCCCAATTTTTTTTTAAAAATTAATTGTAAATAAAGTTGGAAGTTTGGCACTACCATGAATATTGCTATAAATTAAAAAAAGGAAACATTTTTAAAAATTAAAAAAATAGGAAATAAAAATCAATCTACAAATTTATGTCTTCTTTAAATATATCCGTATAAATTTCTATAATTATATCAACATTTACTTAAATGTTAATATAAAAAGAATATTTTCTTGGAAATTTTTATAAAATATATTTTATTAGTAATTTTTTTTTAATGTTATTCATTAGTTTATAACTTTATATCATCAATCAAGAGCCAAAGGTAAGAGGTAAATTTAACCACAATATATATAAAAAAATATAGGAGTATATAAGTAGGTATTATTTTTTAAAAGACATTTAAATTACTTGGACTAACTTAGCGGCTTACCCAAGTTTGGCAATATGAATATTACTATAATTAAAAAAAGAAAAGAAAAAAAATCAATCTATAATTTTCGGCCTTTTTATATATATCCTTGCAAATATCTATATTTATTTTTATTATCCATTTTTCTATTGATGAAAAATTAATTATATATATATATATATAGATATTAGATATATGTGGTGAGGGGTTTTACATGAGCTCTTTATAAAAATTGTTGTAATATCCCTGTTAACATATATGTTTATTTAAATGTTTGTATAAAAATTTTTGTTAAATTTTTTTTTTAAAAAAATAGTGTTCCCACGGCACGGCACGCGCCAATGGCTACATCTTGCCCATGGCCCGCTTGTTATAGCAGAGTGTCGCAAGTAAGCACGCCCAAAGCGCCCCAAGTTCTAAGTAAGGCCTCGCTTTGACACCCTCTGACCATATGTTAGACCGTGCATCTTTCAAAAAATAATAAAGAAAAGAAAGGAGGTTGAATAATGTGAAAAAACAAACCAAGTCTTTCTATGGGGGTTAGAAAATCAAGTAAAGCCAAAAGCCTCTTGGCCGAGGGCCAGGGTCTCTTTGTAAGGGGTTCGACTCATGAAAGACCCGATTTCGAATCCTCACTGCGGGAGGTGAGGTCGCAGGGCATGGGCCACCCAGTGGGGAATCCCATGCATGCACGCGAGTCTTCTCCGTACGGGATTAGTAATCACGGGCGGTAAAGACGTGCACCCCAACCCACGCTTATTTGACTCATTCCTTGAGGGGTTTATCCCCTAGATCAAATAAAAATAAATAAATAAATAAAAATCAAGTAAATTAGTAGAGGCATGTATCTTCAAGAGCAGCTTTCTTTTCTTCTGCCTGATTGGATTATAAATCAGCTTGGAACTCAAAACTGCAATCAGCCTCTGCATTTAAAACAGTAATGATTTCTTTATTCATTGGAGTTCCACAGCCAAAGCAGAAGCCGAAACACACCTGCATGTTATTAAGCCCAGATGCATTTAACTTAATCTCATAATCACCTCTGTTTTCTCTGTTTTTTTTTAAAAGAAATCAATGCAACATATTATGCATCGATCTATTCTCAGTTCGAAACACGTTTGAACGTTGAAGCATGCTTTTAGTTAATGAAACATAGGCATATTCTTGAAACTGCTCGCTCTATTTTATTATCTGCTTCTGTTCCTAATGAGTTTTGGGGTGAGGTTGTTCTTACTTATGTAACTTTGATTAATACAATTCCATCTTCTCATATTTTGGGTATTTCTCACTTTGAAAAATTGTACGGGTATATACCCCAGATTATTCTTTCTTTCGAGTTTTTGGTTGTACTTGTTTCGTTCTTCGTCCTCATGTATAACGCACCAAGTTGTCTTCTGGATCTGCTATTTGTGTCTTTCTAGGTTATGGTAAAAGTCAAAAGGGGTATCAGTGTTTTGATCCGATTACTCAAAAACTTTATGTATCTCGTCATGTTGTTTTTCTTGAACATATACCTTTCTTTTCTATTCCATCTACTACTCATAGTTTAACTAGATCTGATCTTGTTAGTATTGATCCATTTTAAATTGATTATGATAGTTTGTCATCTCAAATTCCTACTACTTGAGGATATGCCTTAGCATCTTCTTCCTCCGTTACCTTTACATTATACTTTCGGCCGGGTTCGTCATACTAATAGTTCTACAGTCTTTCGACACACTTGAAGCTACCTCTTCTCCTATGGCCCCTCAAGCTTTATGCGAGATTGTGGATCCACCTCTACGTCAATCCTGCGTATTACGTGAAGTCTACAAACTTACCAAATTTTGCTTATTCTTGTTATTCTTCATCTTTTAGTTCCTTTTTAGATTCTATTCATTGTCTCTCTGAGCCTTCTTCCTATAAAGAGGCAATTCTTGATCCACGTTGGCAGCAATCTATGGATGAGGAAATTTCTGCTTTGCATAAGACAGGTACTTGGGATTTGGTTCCTCTACCTCCTGGTAAGAGTATTGTTGCATGTCATTGGGTGTATAAGATCAAGACTAATTCTGATGGATCTATTGAGAGATACAAAGCTAGCTTGGTTACAAAAGGGTACTCTCAACAATATGGTATGGATTATGAGAAGACTTTTGCTCCTGTTGCAAAAATGACTACTGTTCGTACTCTTATTGCAGTAGCCTCGATTCGACAGTGGTCTATCTCTCAACTTGATGTTAAGAATGCCTTCTTAAATGGAGATCTTCAAGAAGAAGTTTATATGAAGCCTCCTCCTGGTGTTTCACATAGTTCTGGGTATGTTTGCAAGCTCAAGAAGGCGTTAAATGGTCTCAAACAAGCACCTCGTGCATGGTTTGAGAAGTTTTCTATTGTGATCTCTTCTCTTGGATTTGCTTCTAGTAATCATAATTCCGCTCTCTTTATTAAGTTCACTGATGCAGGCCGTATTATTCTTTCTTTATATGTTGATGACATGATTATTACTGGTGATGATGTTGATGGTATTTCAGTTTTGAAGACAGAGTTAGCTAGACAGTTTGAAATGAAGGATTTGGGTTCTCTACGATATTTCTTGAGTATTGAGGTAGCCTAGCTACTCGCCCATAGGTTATCTTCTTTCTCAATCAAAATATGTTGCAAATATTCTTGAGCGAGCCAGGCTTACTAATAACAAGACTGTTGATATTCTTATTGAGGTTAATGCAAAGTATTCCGCTTCTGATGGTACACTTTTGTCTAATCCTATTTTATATCATACTATTGTTGGGAGCTTGGTATATCTTACTATTACTCGTCCAGATATTGCATACATTGTTCATATTGTTAGTCAGTTTGTAGCTTCTCCCACTCTGATTCCTTGGCGGGTGTTCTTCGTATTTTGCGGTATCTTCGAGGTACGGCCTTTCAGAGCCTTCTACTTTCGTCCACCTCTTCCTTGGAGTTGTGTGCCTACTCCGATGCTGATCGTGGCAGTGATCCCACAGATCGCAAGTCTATTACTGGTTTCTATATCTTTCTGGGTGATTCCTTTATTTCTTGGAAAAGCAAGAAACAATCTATTGTTTCTCAATCTTCAACTGAAGCGGAATCTCGTGCTAGGGCATCTACTACCAAAGAGATTGTTTGGTTACATTGGTTACTTGCGGCTATGGGAGTATTTCTTTCTCGTCCCACTCCTATGTATTGTGACAACAAGAGTGCTATTCAGATTACTCACAACTCAGTTTTTCATGAACGAACCAAGCATATTGAAATCGATTGCCACCTTACACGTCATCATCTCAAGCATGGCACCATCACCTTGCAGCTGCCACATCGTGAGTTTGGGGGAGGGGTTGAGATATTTAGGGATTTATTAGGGTTAAATAAGGATTTATTAGGGTTAAATAAAACCTAGCCTTCTTTTCTCTTTCTTCTCTTTCTTCTCTGTCCTCTGTTCTTTTTTGGTTTCTTTGGATTATTTCACAAATCATTCATGTTGTATTTAATCTATTCAAAAGAGGAGCAAACTCCAAACCAGATTGAAACATTCATGGAATCAATCAGTGAAGAAGCTCCATGAAAACAGACACTTTAACTGAAACTGAAGAAGATCATCAGACCATTTTATTGACCATAAACACTACAAGGAGAGTAATCCATGCAATGTGTGCATGAAGATCAGCTCCATGAAAACAGACACTTTAACTAAAACTGAAGAAGATCATCAGACCATTTTATTGACCATAAACACTACAAGGAGAGTAATCCATGCAATGTGTGCATGAAGATCAGCAGCAATCAGCAATGCTTAGTGCAGAAACAGAGGCGACGAAAACCCTTACATTTTCCACCATCAAACCCCTCACTTACACATACGTTGGCACAGTTCCTGAAATTAAGGCATGGTCCTTTGAATTTGTGACTTTGAGACTGACATGTTCTTGCTTCCACTGTGCTCATTCCCATCTCTTGTTTTCATGAAACAAAGGCCAAATACTAATTATATTATTCATTGAGTTATATATTCATTATAAAATGAAAGAGCTAGGAGGAGAGAGTGAGAGACAACCATGGGCAGTGAAAAGCAGCATGATAAGAACAATGGCTGAAGCTATTCTCCTGGAAAGCTCCATGGCTTGCTGAATAATGCTGGGAGAGGGGATGGAGAGAGTTTGGTGTACACTGAATGGCTGGTGAGGGCCTTCTATATATAAAGGGCAGGGCCTTCTATATATAAAGGGCAGAGGAGGATATTTTAATGATAAATATTGTATTTATTTCACAATAAATGAGAGTTAAATTACAATAAATGAGAGATAATTTTCAGGGTAAATGGAGCCATCAAGATTGACCTAAAAACCTTTCTATGTGAATCTGCTCATGCTTTCTATGTGAATCCGCTGATGAGACGGTAACACACTTGATGCTCATATGCCTTTTCACATAAAACATGGCAATCACGTATGTATGGATGGCACAAAATAGGTGACACTTTCAAGAAAAACGTATTTTCTTACACAAGTTACTTCCTCATATTATAGCTCATTCGGCAAAAAAGTTAAAACAATGCCATCAATAGAGGAGAGACTGAGGTGAATAGGGGCAAACATCACACAACACCAACTTTGTTTCTTTGTTTTCACCGTATCAGTGTATGTAACAAGGGACTGAACGTAACCTATCTAAATTTGATTTAAATATATATGGTTAATATATCTAAAAAAATGAGATAATTTTTCCTATTTTCATTGATGAGTGTGCTTATAATTGAGAAATATATATATAGGAAAAAAAATAGAAGTGAATTCACATGAGTGTCCCTGCCATATGTCAGAGAACCTTTCAAGAAACAATAAAGAAAAGAAAGGAAGTTGAGTAATGTGCAAAAAGGAAACCAAGTCATTCCATGGGTAAGAAAATCAAGTAAATTAGCCAAGGCATCTTCAAGAGCAGCTTACCTTTCTTCTGCCTGATTGGATTATAAATCAGCTTGGAACTCAAAACTGCAATTAGCGCCTGCATTTAAAACAGTAATGAAGTTCTTTTTTCATTGAAGTTCCACAGCCATAGCAGAAGCCGAAACCACACCTGCATGTTTTTAAAGCCAGATGCATTTAACTTATTCTCATAATCACCTCTGTTTTCTGTTTTTTCAAAAAAGAAATCAATGCAACATATTATGGATTGATCTCAAGCAGGACATTGGACAGATCATTTGTATCTTGATGTTTCTATCCTGCTATGTAAAGTTGGTTACAACACTCTTTTTCTCAAGAAGAAGTTAAGAGTTTGAAGCATGCCTGAAGTATGCTTTTAATTAATCATTCATGATGAATTTAATCTTTTCAAAAGAGATAAGAGAACGAGCAATGACATTCAAGAAAGCATTTGAACTCTGGATGATGCTTTTTCTCTGGATATCAATCTTCATGAGCGAAGTTTAGTGAACTTCATTCCCTCATGCTAAGAGGTTGAGGGTTCGAACCATTACTTCTAGTGGCTTGTCTATATCTATCAAATATATATATATATATATACTTTTTCTAAATGTGCATCTAAAATCACATTACAGTCATACCAAATGCATCTCTAAACACACTGTAAACGAATAATGATCATCACAAACAATTAGAAAAGGAAAAGAACAAGCAAATGGCCAATTACCTGCATTGAATGTACATGCATCCTTCAATCCTTTCCACAAAGTGCTTGCACTTGGGGCACCTCTGCCACTTACACTTCTTCGCAACCTGCATCAGCTGAAGATCCTCAGTCTCCCTCTCATCATCCTCCAGTTTCTGATAATCTTCACACGAAAAATCTACGTGCCAGGGGACTCTGCATTGAGCACAAAACAATCTGTGGCAATGCGGGCACTCTGATGCTGTAATCACATGACCATCATCATCGCCTTCGTTTATCAACAGACCCGAGCAATCCTTGAATGGGCAATACAACTTTGTTCCCTCCATTAACATCGCCTCGCATAACTTATCCCCCCACCTTGAGTAAACCTCTCTTGGGAGGATCATCTTGCATTCCTCTGGCAACAAAAACCCATCTTTGCATTGAGGATCAACACACCCAATATTCACCAAACCATCATCCAACTTTGCGGTAATATATGAACTCACACAACTTGCACAATATCTATGAGCACATCCAATGATTTTAAACATCTCATATTTGTCAACCTCCTCCATGCAAATGCCACAATCAACCATCTCTCTTTTCCTCGAATAGCTTGACTCTCCAACATATTCACAATCAAAAACATCCACATAAGAATCAATGGCTTGCACACTTCTTTTTCCTATTTGGTCATCCATATCAGAGAGTGACACTATAATAGCAATTCCAAGAAGATCATCATCAGCGTCATCATCCTCCACCGCTATAGGCTGGTTCCTGCCATTAGCCTTCTCTCTTACAATTCTTTCGGTCCCATAGACAGCAATTGGGTCTTCATGACGGCCTCTTTCGCCGGAGTTGAAATTCTTTACATCAATGGGATTGCTCAGTTTTCCATCTTGCAAATGGGTGTTATGGTCCACAATCTGTGAAATGTTCTTAATTTTCTTTTCATTGTTTGATACAATGTCCTTACTCTTCTTGACATCCGTCAGATGATCAGGAATGTTCTTAATCTCCTTTTCTTCGTTTGATACAATGTCCTTACTCTTCTTGACATCCATCAGATGATCGCCTTCAGGAATGTTCTTAATCTTCTTTTCATTGTTTGATACTATGTTCTTATTCTTCTTGACATCCATCAGATGATCGCCTTCAGGAATGTTCTTCATCTTCTTTTCTTTGTTCGATACAATGTATTTATTCTTCTTGACATCCATCAGATGATCACCTTCAGGACTGTTACTGTCTGCCACCTCTGCATAAACAAGCAACCAGACCAAACTCTTGTCACAGGGCTTCATTAATTTCTCCTCAAAATCACAAACAAACATGACAATCAGAGAAGAAAAGCTCGGAATTCAATAAAAAAAAACACTGAAAACTTTTTACATAAAAGAAATCACAATAAATTTGACCAGATTAAAGAGATGAAAAGGAACTTTGGAGAGGTACTTTCATGCCCAAAAATTAAACGAATGAAATTAGAAAGAGAAAATGAAAACTTTACCTTAACCATTATTGTAAACTAATTTGGTTTTTTGTTTTGATCCATGGAGGTTTCCTAATATAAATATTTTTCAGTTCATAGAGATTGGATTGATAATTTCAAACTTTTTGAATTATATAGATAAGACTATATATCATTGAGTACATATAAAATAGTTGTTTGAATAAATTTAAGAACGGAAATAAAAAAAAAATTAAAAAAAAAATAAGATAGGATAAGATTATTTTTATCCAATCTTATGCACCCCATTGGCTCCAGGAGGGCCCCTAGCTCCATGAAGGGGAAAAGGGGGTGCTATGAGATTACAAAATTGAGTTTTGCCATCACATGCTACAAATCCAGGTAAAGATTCAATAAATCACAAATCACAGATCATCTGCAAGTAAAAAAAAAAGCAACATTTCAACAAGATAACATAAAGAAAGATAGAAACAGAAATCCATAGAGACATGGCAGCGATTTGATCAAATATTGTCCAAAAAAAAGAGCCATTTTAGCAGGATTTCTATTGAGATCTAATACAAAAGAACAGTAGAACTGTTGAAGTACTCGAAAGTGAGAATCGAAGGATTCAAATACGACATTAGGGTTTTATACCTCGGATTGGAACTGGGGTCCTGGAAAAGAGGAAAGCGAAGCAGTGAGAGAAGGGAAAGGCGGGATCTGAATCCGAAAACAAGGATGTTTCTTTATTTTTAAATTTTTCCAAAGTTATTGGTGTAATATCCAAATTAATCCCTATGTTATGCTGAATCGATTCTTTTGGTCCTTCTATTATAGTTTACATTACAGGGTTCTTCTGCTTTCACAATTGAAATATATTAGTCCCTGAAAGCATATTTAAAGGTCTATTAGTTTGATAGAGGGAGGTACTAATATTTTTTAATTGTGAAAATAAAGAGATTCTAGGGATCAAATTATAATATAGGGACCAAAAAAGTTGATATTTATATAAAAAATATATAAATATAATTTATTGATAAATAAAAATTTAAAAATACATGAGTAATACCATTATAATTTTTTAATGCTTTTCAACATCATATAAGGAAAAACGAAAAAAAAAAGAAAAAAACTTGCAAATATTTTTAAATTATTTTAGATTAATATTTAATTGTTGTTGTTCAAATGGCTAATTAATTTTAGCTTTTTCTTTTTTACGTGAAGCTATATACAATTTATGTAAATCTTCACAAATATGAATTCTATGATTTTACAGTTTTTTTTTATAGTTTGTAGACCTAACAAACTATAATTGGATTCATATAATTGTTTAACGAAGTAAGTGAATAGTATTCAATTTCATCTATAAAATAATTAAAAAAATTTATTTCTTTAATATTTTATTTATTGTTTTCTCTTGATTAAAACTTCTTTCATAGCTAGTCTATCTTTGGATTATTAAGATTATTAAGAGATGAATGATTGAATGATATTATGATATGCTATATATATTTTTTGAAAAGTGTATAAAAACCAGCATTTTTATTGCGGCATAATGATGTGAATTGAGTTCTGTGTTGGGCCTAGAGTTTTTCTTTCCGGTAGTGATTACATCGCTTCTTGGTGTCTCGGCGTTGTCGGGGATGGGTCTTGCTCTTCGAAGTCCGCTCCTGGAGGTAGTGGGGTCTGCTCTCCCCTCGTTAGTACGAGACTGCGTCTGATGAATGTAAGTGTTGTTTGAAGATGTGCTTGTTGTGCAACTCGGGTACTTTCGAGCCACGCGACAAAGAGGAAGTTGGCCTAGCGGATGAGTCTCGTACAAACGCGGCATTTATTTGTGAAGACTCTATTTTTCTTTTCTAGCCATAGGCTCCAAGTAACAGCTGGCACTAACAACTGCCATCCCTTTCGCAGGTCATTCTCCATTAGCCTTTCGATGGAGGTTCGGTCCCATAGATCTTGTATCCGGATGGGGTGGACCCCAATCTCCATAGATCTTGTATCTTGTATCCGCCTCGCGGATGATATGCTATATTGAACGTCATGAAACAATTGATGATGAAATTAGTTTAGTGCAATTTCAAAATATGAAAAAGCTGAACGGTTCAACTCCCACTATGAGGTAGTGTATATATATTTTATATTTTTAAAAATATTGATTATTATAATCTTAAATTTAAATTAATATAAATTTTTTTAATATTTATAATTTTTGTTTAAGTTGAAGTCAACACCCGTGATAGCCCGATCTCCTGCGCACACCTATTTGACTTGTCCCTTGAGGGGTTTATCCCCTAGATAAAAATAAAAAATTAAAAAATTAAAAAAATCAAGTAAATTAGCAAAGGCATGATGTATCTTCAAGAGCAGCTTTCTTTTCTTCTGCCGGATTGGATTATAAATCAGGTTGAAACTCAAAACTGCAATCAGCCACTGCATTTAAAACAGTAATGAAATTCTTTATTCATTGGAGTTCCACAGCCATAACAGAAGCCGAAACCACACCTGCATGTTATTAAGCCCAGATGCATTTAACTTAATCTCATAATCACCTCTGTTTTCTCTTTTTTTTTTTAAAAAAAAGAAATCAATGCAACATATTATGCATCGATCTCAAGCAGTACATTGGACAGATCATTTGTATCTTGATGTTTCTATCATGCTATATAAAGTTGGCTACAACACTCTTTTATCAAAGAAAAAGTTGAGAGTTCGAAACACATTTGAAGCATGCTTTTAGTTAATCATTCATGTTGTATTTAATCTATTCAAAAGAGAGGAGCAAACTCCAAACCAGATTGAAACATTCATTGAATCACTCAGTGAAGAAGCTCCATGAAAACAGACACTTTAACTGAAACTGAAGAAGATCATCAGACCATTTTATTGACCATAAACGCTAAAAGGAGAGTAATCCATGCTGCATGAAGATCAGCAGCAATCAGCAAATGCTTAGTGCAGAAACAGAGGCTTAATGAAAAACCCTTACATTTGCCACCATCAAACCCCTTCACTTGCACATACTTTGGCACAGTTGCTGAAATTAAGGCATGGTCCTTTGAATTTGTGACTTTGAGACTCACATGTTCTTGCTTCCCACTGTGCTCATTCCCATCTCTTGTTTTCATGAAACAAAGGCCAAATACTAATTATATTATTCATTGAGTTATATATTCATCATAAAATGAAAAGAGCTAGAAGGAGAGAGTGAGAGACAACCATGGGCAGTGAAAAGCAGCATGATAAGAACAATGGCTGAAGCTATTCTCCTGGAAAGCTCCATGGCTTGCTGAATAATGCTGGGAGAGGAGATGGAGAGAGTTTGGTGTGCACTGAATGGCCGGTGAGGGCCTTCTATATATAAAGGGCAGAGGAGGATAGTTTAATGATAAATATTGTCTTTATTTCACAATAAATGAGAGTTAAATTACAATAAATGAGAGATAATTTTCAGGGTAAATGGAGCCATCAAGATTGACCTAAAAACCTTTCATATGCCTTTTCACATAAAGCATGGCAATCACGTATGTATGGATGGCACAAAATAGGTGACACTTTCAAGAAAAACATATTTTCTTACACAAGTTACTTCCTCATATTATAGCTCATTCGGCAAAAAAAGTTAAAACAATGCCATCAATAGAGGAGAGACTGAGGTGAATAGGGGCAAACATCACACAACACCAACTTTGTTTCTTTGTTTTCACCGTATCAGTGTATGTAACAAGGGAGTCGGGTAACCTATCTAAATTTGATTTAAATATATATGGTTAATATATCTTAAAAAATGAGATAATTTTTCCTATTTTCATTGATGAGTGTGCTTATAATTGAGAAATATATATATAGGAAAAAAATAGAAGTGAATTCACATGAGTGTCCCTGCCATATGTCAGAGAACCTTTGAAGAAACAATAAAGAAAAGAAAGGAAGTTGAGTAATGTGAAAAAGGAAACCAAGTCATTCAATGGGTAAGAAAATCAAGTAAATTAGCCAAGGCATCTTCAAGAGCAGCTTACCTTTCTTCTACCTGATTGGATTATAAATCAGCTTGGAACTCAAAACTGCAATTAGCGTCTGCATTTCAAACAGTAATGAAATTCTTTTTTCATTGAAGTTCCACAGCCATAGCAGAAGCCGAAACCACACCTGCATGTTTTTAAAGCCAGATGCATTTAACTTATTCTCATAATCACCTCTGTTTTCTGTTTTTTTCAAAAAAGAAATCAATGCAACATATTATGGATCGATCTCAAGCAGGACATTGGACAGATCATTTGTATCTTGATGTTTCTATCCTGCTATGTAAAGTTGGTTACAACACTCTTTTTCTCAAGAAGAAGTTAAGAGTTTGAAGCATGCCTGAAGTATGCTTTTAATTAATCATTCATGATGAATTTAATCTTTTCAAAAGAGATAAGAGAACGAGCAATGACATTCAAGAAAGCATTTGAACTCTGGATGATACTTTTTCTCTGGATACCAATCTTCACAAGGAAAGTTGGTAACCCATTCCTTCTCATAAGGAGAGGTTGAGGGTTCGAACGATTACTGCTAGTGGCTTGTCTATATCTATCAAAAATATATATATATATATACTTCTTCTAAATGTGCATCTAAAATCACATTACAGTCATACCAAATGCATCTCTAAACACACTGTAAACGAATAATGATCATCACAAACAATTGGAAAAGGAAAAGAAAAAGCAAATGACCAATTACCTGCATTGAATGTACATGCATCCTTCAGTCCTTTCCACAAAGTGCTTGCAGTTGGGGCACCTCTGCCACTTACACTTCTTCGCAACCTGCATCAGCTGAAGATCCTCAGTC
This sequence comes from Dioscorea zingiberensis, assembly GCA_026586065.1. Taxonomy (NCBI): domain Eukaryota; kingdom Viridiplantae; phylum Streptophyta; class Magnoliopsida; order Dioscoreales; family Dioscoreaceae; genus Dioscorea; species Dioscorea zingiberensis. The sequence continues at coordinate 2,740,210 of CM048823.1, read as the reverse complement.
TCCCTCTCATCATCCTCCAGTTTCTGATAATCTTCACATGAAAAATCTACGTGCCAGGGGACTCTGCATTGAGCACAAAACAATCTGTGGCAATGCGGGCACTCTGATGCTGTAATCACATGACCATCATCATCGCCTTCGTTTATCAATAGACCCGAGCAATCCTTGAATGGGCAATACAACTTTGTTCCCTCCATTAACATCGCCTCGCATAACTTATCCCCCCACCTTGAGTAAACCTCTCTTGGGAGGATCATCTTGCATTCCTCTGGCAACAAAACCCATCTTTGCATTGAGGATCAACACACCTCAATATTCACTCAAACCATCATCCAACTTTTGCGGTAATATATGAACTCACACAACTTGCACAATATCTATGAGCACATCCAATGATTTTAAACATCTCATATTTGTCAACCTCCCTCCATGCAAATGCCACAATCAACCATCTCTTTTCCTCGAATAGCTTGACTCTCCAACATATTCACAATCAAAAACATCCACATAAGAATCAATGGCTTGCACACTTCTTTTTCCTATTTGGTCATCCATATCAGAGAGTGACACTATAATAGCAATTCCAAGAAGATCATCATCAGCGTCATCATCCTCCACCGCTATAGGCTGGTTCCTGCCATTAGCCTTCTCTCTTACAATTCTTTCGGTCCCATAGACAGCAATTGGGTCTTCATGACGGCCTCTTTCGCCGGAGTTGAAATTCTTTACATCAATGGGATTGCTCAGTTTTCCATCTTGCAAATGGGTGTTATGGTCCACAATCTGTGAAATGTTCTTAATTTTCTTTTCATTGTTTGATACAATGTCCTTACTCTTCTTGACATCCATCAGATGATCAGGAATGTTCTTAATCTCCTTTTCTTTGTTTGATACAATGTCCTTACTCTTCTTGACATCCATCAGATGATCGCCTTCAGGAATGTTCTTAATCTTCTTTTCATTGTTTGATACTATGTTCTTATTCTTCTTGACATCCATCAGATGATCGCCTTCAGGAATGTTCTTCATCTTCTTTTCTTTGTTCGATACAATGTATTTATTCTTCTTGACATCCATCAGATGATCACCTTCAGGACTGTTACTGTCTGCCACCTCTGCAGAAACAAGCAACCAGACCAAACTCTTGTCACAGGGCTTCATTAATTTCTCCTCAAAATCACAAACAAACATGACAATCAGAGAAGAAAAGCTCGGAATTCAATAAAAAAAACACTGAAAACTTTTTACATAAAAGAAATCACAATAAATTTGACCAGATTAAAGAGATGAAAAGGAACTTTGGAGAGGTACTTTCATGCCCAAAAATTAAACGAATGAAATTAGAAAGAGAAAATGAAAACTTTACCTTAACCATTATTGTAAACTAATTTGGTTTTTTGTTTTGATCCATGGAGGTTTCCTAATATAAATATTTTTCAGTTCATAGAGATTGGATTGATAATTTCAAACTTTTTGAATTATATAGATAAGACTATATATCATTGAGTACATATAAAATAGTTGTTTGAATAAATTTAAGAACGGAAATAAAAAAAAAATTAAAAAAAAAATAAGATAGGATAAGATTATTTTTATCCAATCTTATGCACCCCATTGGCTCCAGGAGGGCCCTAGCTCCATGAAGGGGAAAAGGGGGTGCTATGAGATTACAAAATTGAGTTTTGCCATCACATGCTACAAATCCAGGTAAAGATTCAATAAATCACAAATCACAGATCATCTGCAAGTAAAAAAAAAAAAAGCAACATTTCAACAAGATAACATAAAGAAAGATAGAAACAGAAATCCATAGAGACATGGCAGCGATTTGATCAAATATTGTCCAAAAAAAAGACCCATTTTAGCAGGATTTCTATTGAGATCTAATACAAAAGAACAGTAGAACTGTTGAAGTACTCGAAAGTGAGAATCGAGGGATTCAAATACGACATTAGGGTTTTATACCTCGGATCGGAACTGGGGTCCGGGAAAAGAGGAAAGCGAAGCAGTGAGAGAAGGGAAAGGCGGGATCTGAATCCGAAATTAATTTTTTTTACTTTTAATTTTTTAATTTTTTTCAAAGTTATTGGTGTAATATCCAAATTAATCCCTATGTTATGCTGAATCGATTCTTTTGGTCCTTCTATTATAGTTTAAGCTGCGGGGTTCTTCTGCTTTCACAATTGAAAAATGTTAATCCCTAAAAAGATATTTAAAGGTCTATTAGTTTGATAGAGGGAGGTACTAATATTTTTTTTTCTGATTAAAGTGGATAAACCACATTCCTTTATTCAGAAGTTATGTAAAATTAGTACATTGATGCTCTATCCCCAAATTGCTTCCCCACCTAGGGGCCCTAGATTCCCTAATTACATGGTGTGGGAAGGCCCATCCCGTATTGACATCCGTGTGAACTCTTCCTCAAAGTCGTCCCCGTTGGTTGGCACTTGTGGCGGGCTAGCTTGGGTAGATGCCAGGGAGCTGCGGGCAACTGATGTCAACGGTCCAAGCTTCAGCTTCATGTCAGCGCTGGCTCCGTCGATCCAGGATAGCAGGAGGAAAGCGATACCGCGAATTATCCCAGAGCAAACGCGTCGTTTATTCTGGAAGCATCTTTGATTCCTTTCCAACCAGAGACTCCATGTTATTGCCATAACTGCGAGGTTCCACCCTACGCGCGCTTCCTTTGGCAGCTTCTCCCCCAGGCTATGGTGCCCCCAAAGTTCTTGTGCCGATTGGGGGCCGGTGGAGAGGTTGAACAACGGGCAGTAGTGCTCCCAAATTTGCTTGGTCATCGGGCATCTTGTGAGCAGGTGTTGTACTGTTTCATCCTGTTCATTGCATAAGTAGCACAGTATACGATTCCCTCCCCATTGTCGTCTGATGAGGTTGTCCAAGGTGAGGATCTTGTTATCTGCAGCCAACCATGCAAATAGTTTGATCTTCGTTGGACACGGTAGTTTCCATAGGTAGTTGGGGAATTGGGCCCGTATTCCTCCATCCACCGCAAAAGTGTAGAGTGATTTGACCGAAAACACTCCGTTCTTTCCCAAGTTCCAGATTCTTGTGTCCTCCTGGCTCTCCTGGGTCATGGCTATTGCCTCCATAAGCATGTCCCACTCCAGCACTCCCTCCCTGGTCAGCGGGCCTTGCCTCAACAATGGTAAGTTCTGTGCTAGGTTGTCCCTTGCCCTTCCCAGCGAGAGATGTTTATCCACAGCGGAGTCAGCGAGTGAGGGAAAAATATTGCTCGGCGCTTGTCCATGGATCCATTTATCAAGTGCCAAAGGTTGATCAGGTCTCCTTTTCCTGCTTTGACGACCAGGCCCATTTCCAACATACGCCACTGGTCCGACACCCCTTTCCAGAAATGGGAAGCTCTTGCTGTCGCTCCCTTGTGTGGGTTGAGGAAGGAATTTCGAAAGTACTTGTTCGTAATGATGCGCCGACAGATGTTAGACTGCCCATTGAGAAGCCTCCACCACCACTTTCCAATCATGGCTGTATTGAAGCATCTAATATCTGTAATTCCCCAGCCCCCTTGTTCTTTTGGCCTACATAATCGCTGCCAGTTGACCAACCTATATGACTTTCCCTTTAGCTCAGGCCCATGCCAAAGGAATTCCCTTCTGAGGACGTCAATCTGCTTGGTAACCCACTCCGGTAGTTTGTAGATTGCTAGCCAGTAGTTTGGTATAGCAGTGAGGACCGAGTTGATTAAAGTGATTCTTCCCGCCATCGAAAGGAGGCGACCCTTCCATGAACAAATCCTCCTCCTGATCTTGCTAATCAATTGATTCCATACCTGGCTCCTAGGCTTATTTCCATAGATTGGGATTCCTAGGTAGTTGATGGGGAGTTCTCCGATTTGGCAATTGATAGTGTTGGCGGGGCCTGCTGCCAACTCATTCATTTTGATGGGGATGAGGTGGCTCTTAGAGTAGTTGATCACGGGCCGGATAGCCCTTCAAAAGGTAGAAAATGAGCTTCTAGGGAGGTTCTCATGTGCTCCACCTCGCCGAGCAAGAAGACCAAGAGGTCGTCGGCGTATCAGTAGTGAGGTGACTTCGATCCTCCAAACATCCGTGTTGGATGCCCCTGTATATATTTCCACGGGTTGCTCTAGTAATCATGGCTGCGAGGGTGTCTGCTGCGATGACAAAGAGGAGGGGGGAGAGTGGGTCCCCTTGTCTCAGTCCTCTCTTATGTCTGATGTATCCGCTTGACTGTCCGTTGATGAGCAGTGTGGACTTGGAAGTGTGAAGAATTTCCTTAATCCAGGAGATCCACCGAGGCCCAAATCCTTTAGCTGCCAAGATGTCTAGGAGAAAGTCCTAACTACGTTGTCAAAGGCCTTCTCAAAATCTATTTTGAGTATAGCCCCCCATGTCCCCAGGGTTCTCATTTTGTGTATTAGCTCCTCTGGCTGCAATTATATGTTATCTTGGATGGACCCGTCCCTTGATAAAAGCTGCCAAGTGACTCGTCGATT